>PVKV010027686.1:0-25000 GCA_004027835.1 Alouatta palliata | reverse complement strand
TCGGGAGGCTGAGGTAGGAGAATTACTTGAACCCGGGAGGCAGAGGTTGTAGTGAGCCAAGACTGCGCCACTGCACTGCAGCTTGGGCAGCAAAGCAAGACTCTCTGTCTCAAAAAAAAAAAAAAAAAAAAAAAAAGGAAGTAAACGTCATGTAACTATTCCCCTGCTAATAAGCCCTTTAAGAAAATCTGCAGAGACAGTCTCATTGGTTTAGCTGATATCGCTTTGGTGGTAGTTGGACTTTAAGGATAAAAACGTATTGATGTCCTTCCTTGGTGGGTTTTTTTTCTTTTTTAATGTAATCATAAGAACCTGAGGCCTGGGCGCAGTGTCATGCCTGTAATCCCAGCACTTTGGGAGGCCGAGGCGGGAGGCTCACCTGAGGTCAGGAGTTGGAGACCAGCCTGGCCAACATGGCGAAACCCTGTCTCTACTAAAACTATGCAAATGATCTGGGCTTCATGGTGGATGCCTATAATCCCAGCTACTTGGAAGGCTGAGGCAGGAGAATCCCTTGAACCTGGGAGGCGGAAGTTGCAGTGAGCCGAGATTGGGCCACTTCATTTCCTGCCTGTGTGAAGGAGCGAAACTCCTGGAAAAACAAAAACAAAAAAACCTGAAAAATTCATAACAATAAGAGGTCAACGAATATGAAAACTGAATAACCAGTTTTCAATTGTTATTATCAGAAGAGGTATCCGAACAATTTTTTTAAAAAGCAGCTTTCTAACATTTATTGTCAGTGTTTAGTGATTTGAAATCTTAGTACCTTACCGACAAATAACAAAAACTAATACTGAATCCTGTAAGAAAGTGCCATTTTATACAAAGTGTTGTTTGTTTAGAGTTCATCTCTGTTGCACTTTTTGGTAAGATTCAATGATTAGGTTTTAAATTAATACGCAAACTCTAAAATGATTGCTTAGAAAATGTTGATTTGTCTGCATTGTTAATTTCTTAGCTGAACTATCTTATTTAACAAAAACGAGTTTGACACTCTTGCTTTTGCAGTATTGGAAGCATTCAAGAAGTATTAACATAAGAAGTAATCATTGATGACAATCTGTGTTTGATCCCTCATCCTTGGTACTTGTTGAATCTTACCTTTTCTTTAATTTGGCCAAGAGAACCAAATTTCTTTTGAAGCTAGAGAAACTGCATTATGCTTTCCTGGCCTTCAAGACTATTTTCTTAGGTATTTGGAAAGGTTAAGTGTTAATTTTTGAGGATTAGGATAGCAGAAAAAGTTGAATGCTTTTTTCCCTCTGAGTACCTGCTGAATGCAGTCGATTTGCATACAACTCTGCAATGTGAACTTTGAGAAAGGCATTTTTATAAATTAAAACCTTTATTTGGTTATTATAATTTTGTCACTCTTAGCGGTCTCCTTTTGTATGACCTCTGCAAGATTCAGATGCATCAGAATATAGTATTTCATATTAGTGTGGTGAGAAACTTCTTGCTTTGCTTTATTGTATCCCTTGAATTCTTTTCTGTAGTGCAATAAGGAGGTCATTCTTTTTTACTCTCATTGAAGGTTAAATATATTTCTTGCTAATTTTTCCCTTGCATGGGTGATAGTGATTTTAAATCTTGGACATATATGTTGAGTTTTCCTAGTTGTGGAAGTAAACATATTTGACATTTTTAAAAAGATATATTAGGTAATTTGGCTTTGTGTATGAAGTAGAGTTAATATACTTTTATTCACCTCATGGTCTCTGTGTCATTACCACTTATTAGTTTTTATTTTTTAATGGAAAACTTGAACTTCTCCAAAGTGGCTACTAGTTTTAAAATAACATTTATGTAAGGATTGTTTATTACAGAGAAATTGAAAACCAGAAAGTATAAAGAAAGTTAAATTGATCTAAAATTCTACTAGCTAGAAGTAACTACTATTAATATTTTGTTCTATATCCTTCCAATATTTTTTCTTATGTATGTATTTTTTTACATAATTGGAATGGTGCATCCATATTATTTTGTAACGTGTTTTATTATTGTATTATGAAATATGTTTGTGATTTAAAAAATCGATATAGAATTTTGTTGTATGGTGCGCTTTTTATCTACCATTCTGTGTTGAAGGTCTTTTAAGTAATTTGCAATTTTGGGATATTTTAAGTTGATGGACATCCTTATACATTAAAAAAAATTATATGATTGATTATTTCATTACAATAAATTCCTAGAAGTAGAATTACTTAAAAGATATAAACATTTTGAAAGCTTTTGATATATATTTCCAAATTGTTCTCTTGAAAGATTTTTTAAAATAATGCTTTTATTGAGATATAATTCACATATAAAATTCACCCATTTAAAGTATACGATGCAGTGACTTTTAGTATGTCCACAGGGTTGTATAACCATCACCACAATCAATTTTAGAACATTTCCAGAAAGGTTTGAACCAGTTTAAATTCAGCAATATCATAAAGTTTTGTTTTAAAAATAGCATCTATTCGTACTGTACATTTAAAGTGTAGTACAGTGTACAGGAACACAACAGCTTGTGTGATATGTACTTTATATGCATTTGAGTGAGATTTTAGAAAGTCCTGCATGTGAAGATGATGCACCTATGTCCCATTTTAAGAAAACCTGACATATAAAGTTTAAGGTGATGAAACAAAATATGAGGTATATTTTTTAAATTATAAAATTATTCTCCTGGACAGTCAGAATGTCTCTATTAAGAGAGTAGTATGTATGATTTAAAATGTTTTTTAAAAAATTCAAATTTGAATTTAGAAGCACCTTATTTTAGAAGACATCTATGGAAAGTGTGTTTTACCTATACAGTTAACTGTAGCAAACTTACCACCTTACAGAAAATATGGTTTTCTTTTTATTAAGAGAAGTTTGCTTTGTTCTAACTGAACTTCACCCATGAATGTTGTTCTTTTGTCTTGTTTGCTTAAGCCACTTAACAAAACATTTTTTAAAAACTGGGTGAGCTGGCCAGGCACTTTGGGAGGCTGAGGTGAGCAGATCACAAGGTCAAGAGATCGAAACCATCTTGGCCAACATGGTGAAACCTCGTCTCTACTAAAAATACAAAAATTAGCTGGGCATTGTGGCACATACCTGTATTCCCAGCTACTTAGGAGGCTAAGGCAGGGGAATTGCTTGAACCTGGGAGGCGGAGGTTGCAGTGAGCCAGGATTGTCCCACTGCACTCCAACCTGGCAACAGAGCAAGACTCTGTTTCAAAAAAAACAAAAAAAAAAAAACTGGGGGGCTGGCTGGGTGTGGTGGCTCACGCCTGTAATCTCAGCACTTTGGAAGTCAGAGGTGGGTAGACCACCTGAGGTCAGGAGTTTGAGGCCAGCCTGGCCAACATGGTGAACACCGTCTCTGCTAAAAATACAAAAATTAGCTAGCATCATGGCGCATGCCTGTAGTCCCAGTTACTCGGGAGGCTGAGGCAGGAGAATCGCTTGAACCCAGGAGGCGAGGTTGCAGTGAGCTGACATTGTGCCACTGCACCCCAGCCTGGGCAAAAGAGCAAGACTCTGTCTCAAAACAAACAAAGCCCCAAAAAACTGGGTGGGCAGTGAATTATAGGGCAAGAGTCAAGGAGGTCTGAGTTCCTATCCCCACTTCACTTTACCACTAAGATCAGTGTTCTTATCTCTTAAAAGTGCAAATGAAAATATATTCTTGGAGTTATGGGGATTCAAATTAGAAGTACTAGAGTGTGCCTAGTTGTTAATTAATAACGTTTTTAATAGAAGAAAGATAATGTATACAAAATGAGCTAGTCTTTAGTCACATGTTTAACGAAAGAAGAAAAGAACTCAATTGGCCTAAATTCACTTTCATAGAAGTTAAAAGTTGAACGTTAACTAATACCTGAACAGAATCTTTGCATGGGTTATATGGGTGTTTCTTAATTGGTAAGAGAATTCATGCTGGTTCAAGTTTGAACATGAAGTTAACTTTCCAGTCCAATTTTACTTCCACTGTTGTTATTAAGACTTCATGATGGCTATAGCTTCACCAAAGCTTGGTGCTCTGATTAAACAAATAGGTAATGTAAAATTTGGGTGTATAATATATAGTTCCTAATTTTCTAACTTCTATTGCTATTTTGAAAACTACATGTTGAATACAGTTGAACCTAGAATACTAAAGTGATAAACAAAAAACAAACAAAACCCAAACTGGTCTTTATAGAAAAGATAAACTTTGTAAAGTATCATTTTAGATATAGTAAATTGCCTAGTGCTTTAAAAACTACGTATCATTTTTGGCATACGTTCTCTTTGCCTTTTTGTGGGGAATGGAGAATACAAGGTAAAAGAAAGTAAATTTGAATGTCTGCAAAATTTTAAGAACCAATCTCAAACCATTTTACCGTAATTTAAAAGTTTGTTCAGGAAATAGGAAAATATGTGGATGAACTTGTTAGTTTACTAGATTTCATAGTGAATGGAACAAGATGACTGATGAAAGTTGTTTGTAGTAATTTTCATTGTGAGCAACTACCCTTGCTGTAAAGGATTGGAAAATAATGTAATTTCCTTGAAGTGGTAATACTGTGTCTGTCATTGCCGGGTGTGGTCAACAACAAAGTGAAGACAGTTGAGGTTAAACTAGACAGATAAGGGAAACGGGGTGTTTTACTAGTATGGTTGATATTGGTAAAAGGCAGTTCAATAGTAATGTGGTTTAGTCAGGAAAAAAATATGAACTACAAATCAACCTAAAATATTGTATAACAATGGAATCATAGTCAAGTGAAAACTGTATGATTGAATTTAATGACAGCGTTTATGGTTAAATGAAATACTTTGTTGTTGTTGTTTGTATTTTGTTAACTATGTTCTACTTCACGCGGGTCACTTCCTAATTCAGGATATTTTAACATCTTTAATCATCGTCCTTCTCTACATTTTTAGCAGAAAATTTAAAGTGAACACATTTTAGAAAATCTTTGAGGTGACAACACTAAAGCTAAACAGATTGTGGAGTAGTGCCGTTATACTTTAAAAATATTTTGCAGCCCAGCATGGTGGCTCACGCCTGTAATCCCAGTACTTTGGGAGGCGGGTGGATCACCTGAGGTCAGGAGTTCAAGACCAGTCTGACTAACATGGTGTAACCCCATCTCTACTAAAAATACAAAAATTAACTGGGCGTGGTAGTGCATGCCTGTAATCTCAGCTGCTTGGGAGGCTGAGGCAGGCCAATCACTTGAACCTGGGAGGCAGAAGTTGCAGTGAGCCAAGATCGCCCCACTGCACTCCAGTGTGGGCAACAAGAGCCAAACTCTGTCTCAAAAAAAAAAAAAAAAAAAAAAAAGATATTTTGCTCTATCAGTAGTTTAAACTCAGAAAAGTTAAAACAAATTAAAAGAAAACATACAATTTCTCCAATACACTTTCATTTCTTACTAGAATTTTGTAAAGAGAATCATGGTGGTCATTCTGATTTTACCCCCTAAACTCCTAGGGTTGTGAATTTCATATAATTGTTTGATATTACAAATAGTGACCGTCTTAATGTTAAGGTGGTAGATAAGCTTTAAAGTTAGTGTTTTTTTGTTTGTTTTGTTTTGTTTTTTTTGAGATAGAGTCTCATTCTGTTGCCCAGGCTAGAGTGCAATGGCAGTTCCGGCTCACTGCAACTTCCATCTCCCGGGTTCAAGCGATTCTCCTGCCTCAACTGGGACTACAGGCACGCGACACCATGGCAGCTAATTCTTGTTTTTTAAGTAGAGACCAGGTTTCACCATATTGGCCAGGCTGGTCTTGAACTCCTGACCTCAAGTGATCCATCTGCCTTGGCCTCCCAAAGTGCTGGGATTACAGGCATGAGCCACCACGCCTGGCCAAAAGTTAGTATTTTAACCACATGTATTCTTGTCA
Source organism: Alouatta palliata (assembly GCA_004027835.1). Lineage (NCBI taxonomy): Eukaryota > Metazoa > Chordata > Mammalia > Primates > Atelidae > Alouatta > Alouatta palliata. The sequence continues at coordinate 19,121 of PVKV010027686.1, read as the reverse complement.
GAATGAAAATTCAAGCCCTACATTTATGTATTGATAACTAGGAGGAATCACAGCTCATTTTCCCATTTTTTCATGGTCCTTTTATATATGTGGATCACCTGATCCAACCTTTTTATGATGTTAAATGAAAACCCAAAGATATTGTCTGTCTTCAAAATTTATGCAGCTAAGTTAGAGGTAGAAGCAGAACTAAAGTTCAAGTCTCATGACTGTAAGACCGATGTTAGAGTATCTTCTACTTTGTGGATATTTCATTTGACCCTAGATATATGAATTTTTTTTTTTTTTTTTTTTTTTTTTTTGCTTTTTTGAGACAGAGTCTCATACTGTCACCCAGGCTGTAATGCAGTGGCGTGATCTCAGCTCACTGCAACCTCCGCCTCCTGGGTTCAAGCAATTCTCCTGCCTCGGCCTCCCAAGTAGCTGAGACTACAGGCATGTGCCACCATGCCCAGCCCATTTTTTTGCATTTTTAGTAGAGATGGGGTTTCACCATGTTGGCCAGGATGATCTCGATCTCCTGACCTTGTGATCCACCCTCCTCGGCCTCCCAAAGTGCTGGGATTACAGGCTTGAGCCACCGCACCTGGCGTGAATTTTTCCTACTCTGGCATAGAGATCTATTTGCTGAACCTCTCTTATGTGACTTCTTTATAGCATCACAGTAATATTAACCGATTTCTTTAAAAATTTGTAATTAATCTTATTTTTATTAAGCTTTTAAAGGATGTTTTTGTTAAGGTAAAATTTGAAAAATAATGCAGATAAGCACAGTCTAATAGAATTTTCTGTGATGATGGAAATATTCTGTATCTGCACTAACCAATATGGTAACCCTGGCCGCATGTCGATATTGAATACTTGAAATATGGCCAGTGTAACTGAGGAACTAAATTTTTAATTTAATTTTAGCTTGTTTAGATTTAAATAGCTACATGTGGCTAGCCCAGAATCAGATATTCTTAGTGAAGGGAAAGAAGTAGATGTGGACATAATTTTACATTCTTTGCTCTTGTGATTACTATATTTGTGTGTTTTTGTGGATTGGATGTTTAAAATCTCATTTTTCCAATGTGCTTGCTATGTTAGCTAAATAAGTTCTTCATGGGAAAGAAAGATTACTATAACTTACCAGTAATGGTTGCTTGAAAGCTGGAATATTTGAAACATTCTTTTAATCAATGCAATTATTAACAGACTACAGATTGCTGACCAACAAAATGATTTAAATACAGACTGTATTGCCTTCATTTCAGCTATTTATTTATTTATTTTGAGATAGTGTCACACTATTGCCCAGACTGGAGTGCAGTGGTGCGATATTGGCCCACTGCAACCTTTGCCTCCCAGGTTCAAACCATTCTCATGCCTCAGCCTCCTGAGAGTTGCATTTCAGCATATTTTGGACTAGTTATATTTACATAACATTTAAGATTTAAACTTTATATTATATGGAATACTTGAGTAAACCATAATTTAAATCTTTTTACTATAGGCATAACTCAGAAGCTTCAGAAACAAAGTGAATCTCAAAGGAAATAAAAGATAATACCTGATGATCATCTTTTTCCTTGTCTTCTTGCAGCTTCTGTATATGATTGATTCCTGGTTTTGGTTTCATTAGCTTTTTAAGAAAGAATCTAGGCCAGCCACAATGGTTCACACCTGTAATCCCAGCACTTTGGAAGGCCAAGGCAGGTGGATCAGTTGAGGTCAGGAGTTCGAGACCAGCCCGGCCAACATGGTGAAACCCCATCTCTACTAAAAACACGAAAGTTAGTCGGGCATCGTGGTAGACACCTGTAATCCCAGCTACTTGGGAGAGGGAGACAGAAGAATCGCTTGAACCTGGGAGGTGGAGGTTGCAGTGAGCCAAGATTGTGCCTCTGTACTCTAGCTTGGGTGACAGAACGAGACTCCGTCTCCAAAAAAAGGAATCTAGCCTTCGTCCCTGTATTGTATTACTCTGTTTATAGTAGCATATCACTATTTGAAATTTCCGTGTTTATTTTAGCTCCATGAGACCCGAATCTTATTTCTTTGGATTTCTCAAGATCTAGAACAGGGTCTGGTACATAGTTCGTGTTCAGTAATGGCCCACATCACAGACCAAAACAAAAATAGGACTCTACAAGGAGAAAGATGTATAACATGGCACTTGGAGTCTGGAAATAGGCAAGGTGAGACTCAGCTTTTACTTATCTTAGCAGTGTTGATGTGGGTAATTCAAGCTGGTTAGAGTAATTTTGTGTAGAAATATTTCTGTGGGAACTCAATTAAAAACAAACTTTTGTCCAGATATACAAAATAAATTCTATCCACCTTATAGAGCTGGAAAATGGAAACAAACATGAGAAAAGATTTCCATGATCAGTTTTTGACTAGTCAGTCTAATTTCTTTGGGAAAACAGAGGTTGTGGGATTTACTCAAAGTTATTTGTATGCCATTGGTGGAATGGAGAGGAGGATTGCCAACTCCTAATTTTCCAGTGTGTTGTTTTGACTTATGATCCATGAATGAACGTCACTGTGTAGCAGACATAGGTACTTTGACATAAGCAGAACTTGGCTGATGCTGGTTTGTGTTATCTGTGAGTAGAGATCAAACATTCTCTTATAGTAAATTAGGCGATTTAAATTCTAATTTTTAAATGCCAACATGATGAATGTGGAAAGGGTTTTGGTTTTATTCAGCTATTCCTATGCCTATTCTTGAGAAATGTTTTAAAATGTGAATTAAAGCACGTTTATTTAGGAAACTTGCACATTATTTATCTTTACAAAATAAATTTCCACTTAGTGGTTATTCTTTAGAAAAAATGTTGGATTAATATAATTCTTTGTGATGGCTACTAGGGAATTTTTAAAAAGCTGTGACCATTATATGTTTAACAAGACTTTAAAAATGATTCTTAGTATAGTGCTATCTTTGTTACTATGAGTTTTCTTTCTCCCTATATATTTTTATGAAAATCAGCCACAAAATTCAGTGTGGCCCAGAGATTTTGGTTGTCAGAAATTGAAAATCTTAAATAGTAAGTGTTTCAGTAGTAAAAGGACCCATAGCGTTTTATTACATCATGCCTAGTAATTGCTTGACTGCCATTTTGTTATTTGTATCAGATCTACCTCTGGAATGAGAGTAAACTCCAGAGTATAGAAAACTGTGACAGCTGTGCCAATGAAATGGGAGAAATCATTTCCATTTCTTCTGGATGTGTGAGAGATGACAGCAACACCCTACCAGCAGTTAAAATCTTATGGCTTTTCCTGGTTGTCCAGGAACAAATTGTAGGTCACATTATCATGACTGTATCTGTAGGTAGAACTATTTATGTTGTGATGGGGGAAGACTGTCTTTCATTGTTGTTGTTGCTGTTGCTGCTGCTGTTGTTGTTTGAGACAGAGTCTCACTCTGTCACCCAGGCTGGAGTGCAGTGGCACAATCTTGGCTCACTGCAACCTCTACCTCCCAGGTTCAAACGATTCTCCCACCTCAGCCTCCTGAGTAGCTGGGATTACAGATGTGTGCCATCACGCCCAGCTAATTTTTTTTTTTTTTCAAGTAGACACAGAGTTTCACCAGGTTGGCCAGGCTGGTCTTGAACTCCTGACTTCAACTCCTGCCTTGGCCTCCCAAAGTGCTAAGATTACAGGTGTGAGCCACCGTGCCTAGTCTAAGACTTCTTTTTAAAGTGATATTTCTATTTTGGGTACCCCAGATCTTAGGTTAATGAATCTAAGAGGATTCCTCTCCTTCTCATTTATAGGGATGCTCATGAAACTGAAGATGACCAAGTGAGTGGAAAGGCTTTCAGAAAAACCCTTGTTGCTGCTTTAGCAAATTACAACAAACCTAATGGCTTAAAACAATACAGATTTATTTTTTTACATTTCTTGATGTCAGAAGTCTGATGTGGGACTGAAATTAAGGTGTTGGCAGAGCTGCATTTCTTCTGGAGGCTTTAGGAGAGAAACTGTTACCTTGGTTTATCTAGCTACTTTCCTTTTTTTCTTTTTCTTTTTTTTTTTTTTTTTCTGAGATGGAGTCTTACTCTGTTGCCCAGGCTGGAGTGCAGTTCAAGTGCAGATCTTGAACCTGCCTCCCAGGTTCAAGCGATTCTCCTGCCTCAGCCTCCCTAGTCGCTGGGATTACAGGCATGTGCCATCATGCCCAGTTAATTTTTGTATTTTTAGTAGAGACAGAGTCTCACCATGTTGGCCAGGCTGCTCTCAAAGTCCTGACCTCAAGGGATCCACCCGCCTCTGCCTCGCAATATGCTGGGATTACAGGCTTGAGCCACCATGCTCAGCCCTCTTCCTCCATTTTCAGTCAGCAGTCTTTAAATCTCTCTCTGACTCTTGATCCTTCCCACCAAAAGGATGATAAGGGTCCTTGTGATTATGTTGGCCCCACCTGAATAGTATAGACCCACATTGCGGCATTGTGTTTGCTGCCATTCCTATATTCATTTAGCAGCTTTCTTCCCTCACATAGGAGGAGATAGGGATACAGCAGTGAGCAAGATGTAGAAGTACCCAGGACCTTCATTAACATGGACGTAGTTTTGTTTTGTTTTTCTTTCCATGACTGAACCCACTACTATACTTTGCTTTGGAAACTAAAAATAAATCTGAACTTCAGTTATCAGCACACATTTGGCAATTCTCTGATTACTGAAGTTGCTCAGAGACACCTAAATATCTCATGACATTCTAAAATAAATTGATTTTATGTTGAGCACAGGTTTTGTGTTAGTCTATAAATGATACAAAAAAGAAAGTAATTTTATTAGAGTTTCAGAGTCTCTTCGTGAGTTGTGTTCTACAGTGACGATGTTGTGACAGTTTCTGTTATCCTATTCATCATGAGTGTAGGGTTTATATACCGACACAAAAGACAAAGCTTCATGTCATAACATACCCACTGTTTAGGAAAATATGAATCGTAATATGTTGTCAATCGTTTATACGTGCTTGTAGAGTTATTATTAGATTCATGGAAGAGCACATCATATTAAATGTGGTTATGTAAATGTTTAAAGTTTCTTAGAAAAAAATTCTTGTCAGGTTGTGACTCTTTTGGATGATGTGTTTACACTCTGTATTTTGAGCACTTAATAAAATATCCCCTAATCTTAATTTTCTGCTGAAAAGATTACTTGCTAAAATTTAAAAGAATTATATACTAGGCTGGGCGTGGTGGCTCATGCCTGTAATCCCAGCACTTTGGGAGGCCGAGGCGGGTAGATCACGAGGTCAAGAGATCGAGACCATCCTGGTCAACATGGTGAAACCCCGTCTCTACTAAAAATACAAAAATTAGCTGGGCATGGTGGCACGTGCCTGTAGTCCCAGCTACTCGGGAGGCTGAGGGAGAGAATTGCTGGAACCCAGGAGGCAGAGGTTGCGGTGAGCCGAGATCGCGCCATTGCACTCCAGCCTGGGTAACAAGAGCGAAACTCCGTCTCAAAAAAAAAAAAAAAAAAAAAAAAATATATATATATATATATATATATATTAAACTTTTTAAAAAGTTTAAAAATAATTGGGGCAAAATTTTTTGTGTTTTCCTCTGAGTGTTGTTACATTTATGAGGCCTTAGGAAGTAAAAAGCAAATCTACACTCAATTCAAAATGCATGCTATTAATCAGCCTGTGATATTTCAATAATACTAGTTACTTAATGGTATTAGCACATATTAAGCTATCTAAATGGTTAATCTGATCTTGTGCCCCCCCCCTTACTGTGATACTCTCTTCTGTTAGGATTGATTTGTTTATTGATAATGTGCCAGGCACTATAGTCTGCTCTGGGGATTCAAGGATGAACTAGTTTCATGTCCTCAAACTTTCAGTCTGTCCGTATTCTCTGGCATTTAAGTTGTTTTTATTTCCTGGAATTTTATAGTGTGCTTTCATAAAATACTTATAATTTGGTTTTGCAACATATCAAGAAAAGCCCTTCTAAAAATCTAAGTCATTTAAAACCTGTGATATTAAGAAGCCAAAAAAGTTCTCAATGGAAAGTCTTTTAGGTACTGGTTTATTGTAGGTCTTTGGAAAGGAACTTCTCTCTCCTCCACTACAGATTAGAACTTGTTTCTTAAGCCAGAATGTCTGAGGTCCCTTGCCCTCTCTCTCCCCATCCCCACACCCCCAGCTTCTCAACTCTGCATATTTCCCTTTGTCATCCAGAGCACTTGTCCCTTTGTCATTATGGATCAGAAAACAAGGATTTGTTCTCTGACACTCAGGACTTGACATCATGCAGGTACTCAGTATGAAATGAATAAATGCATCTCACAAAAGGCAATTTCCAAGCCTCATCTCCAGCACTTTCCTTTCTGTCTCCATCTCTTCCATATGGTGATGGAAGCTGTATGGCTGCAAGGACCTTGTCTGAATATTCATCTATATAACTTTAGTGCTTCGCTCAGTGTCTGGTCAATAGGTGCTCAATAAATATTTGTTTCATTAGAGAATCCTGTGTAGGTTGGGGTGGGGACAACTGGCTGTAACTTTTGGTCACCTTCCTATTGTAGCAGCAGCAGAGTGGGAAGGAAGGAGCTTTTGACCTGAACCTCGGCACAGCCTTGTCTCAACATACAGAAGGCAATTAACAAACAGCAGCTGGTGTCCAGAATTTCTGTAATATTTTACTATTTCTTACACATATATTTTGAGGTCACATTCACTTATGCACACACCCTTTCTGTATGTCAAGATGGCCCTGTAGTATGTGTTTAATGCTCTGACTATCGTAGGATGCTATGCCAGCAGAAGGGAATATGCGACCTGGCTTCAGAGGGTGTGTGGTATGTGGGGATGTTCTGGAAAAGCTTCTTGGAGTATTTTCACACTTCTGAATAGAATCTTTAAGGATGAGTGAGAGATGAGAGAGGAAAAGCTAGGAAGGTGGAGGGCAAGATGGGCAGGCCAAAGCATCAGGAGAGGTAGTCAGACAGAGAAGCAGGAGCCACATTACGAAGGGTTTTTGGATTTTATGCTGAGGCATGAAGAGCCATGGGATGTTACTAAATTTAAATGGTTTGGAGTTTTGTTCTTAAGCACTGTCAATGTTGTAGAGGGTGGATTGGAGGTAGACAAGATTGGAAGCAAGAAGAACAGCTAATAAGACGTTGTTCAAATGCAGATGAGAAATGATGACACAGCCAATGAACATAGCAAGAATCGGGCAGATCTGGAAGAAAGTTGAAAGGTAGAACTGAGGTTTAAATTATTGCAGCTATCTTTTTCACCATGTTGGCCAGGATGGTCTCAATCTCTTGACTTTGTGGTCAGCCCGCCTTAGCCTCCTAAAGTGCTGGGATTACAGGCGTGAGCCATCACGGCAGGCCTGGTTTTTCTTAAAAGTTTTATTTTATTTATTTATTTATTTTTTTGAGACGGAGTTTTGCTCTTGTTACCCAGGCTGGAGTGCAATGGCGCAATCTCGGCTCACCGCAACCTCTGCCTCCTGGGTTCAAGCAATTCTCCTGCCTCAGCCTCCCGAGTAGCCGGGACTACAGGCACATGCCACCATGCCCGGCTAATTTTTGTATTTTTAGTAGAGACAGGGTTTCACCATGTTGACCAGGATGGTCTTGATCTCTTGACCTCGTGATCCAACCGCCTTGGCCTCCCAAAGTGCTGGGATTACAGGCTTGAGCCACCGCGCCCGACCCCTAAAATTTTTAAAGATGTACTGTGTATATGAGGTCTTTAATCCACCTGGGGTTGGTTTGGTATATTATGTGGTGAGGATCTAAATTTTTTTTCTCTGTGGATAAGCAATTGTCCCAGGACCAATCTTTGAATCTTTTATGGTTTTCTTACTACTATGCAGTGCTGCTTCTGTCATATGTCACATTCCCATAGAATGGTTCTGTGTTTAGGATCTTATTCTGTTTCATTGTCCATCTTTTGCTAGTACCTTACCTTCTAATTACTGTAGCTTAATAATAAGAATAAAGCTTTTTATTTTAAGCAGATTTAATATGTATATAAATCAGTAATTCTTTGGGTATTAGAAACTTTATTATTGAGAAACATACATAAATGCTTTGTTCATTTTTTGAAGAGCATTTTTTTGTTGAGATATAATTTACATTGCATAAAATTCATACTTTTAAAGTATACAATTTAGTGATCTCTAGTATATTCCCAAGGTTGTACAGTCATCACCACTGTCTAATTCCAGAACATTCCATCCCAAAAAGAGACCCTGTATATCCATTAGCAGTCACCCTCCATTCCTTCCCTCCTCCCAAATTCTGGGAATCACCAATCATCTTTCTGTCTCTGTGGATTTGCCTCTTCTGGACATTTCATGTAAATTGAATTATATGTGACTTTTTAATTCTTATTTAAATTGAGTAAATTTGATAGATTAACAGGACATTAAATAGGAATATTACTGTGTGTATAAGAAAATAGGACAATTCAGGTACATTAGTGTGCACCATTAGTCCCAGCAGTTCGCAGGAAGATCACTTGAGCCCAGGAGTTCAAGTCTGCAGGACACTATGATTCCGTGTGTGAATAGCCACTGCACTCCAGCCTGGGCAACATAGTGAGAGCCCAAAAAAGAAAGACAAAAATACCATATCTTAGTGAGGAGGAAGAAGAGAAAATCACAAATATTTATTTCTGTTTTGTTTTTATTGTTCAATTATCAAACATAATTTATTTCTGGCCAGGAGCAGTGCCTGTAAGCCCAGCACTTTGGGAGTCCGAGGCAGGTGGATCACTTTATGTCAGGAGTTCGAGACCAGTCTAGCCAACATGGTGAAACTCCATCTCTACTAAAAATACAAAAATTAGCTGGGCGTGGTGGCGTGTGCCTGTAATCCCAGCTATTCAGGAGGCTGAGACAGGAGAATCGCTTAAACTTGGGAGGCGGAGGTTGCAGTGAGCTGAGATCACGCTGCTGCACTCCAGCCTGTGTGACAGAGTGAGACTCTGACTCAAAAAAAAAAAAAAAATCTCCTTCATTTATTGAAAAGAGTGGTCCTTCTTTATGCTTTTGCTTAGTAATTTAATGACTAAATGTCATATAGCAAATCCTGTTCTAGAAGGGTAACTTCTGTTGATACATCTTGAGTTTATTATATATAGATGGAGCTAGACTGCTTTGTTTTGGATACATGTTGTTAGTAATTATACAAAAATGACATGATTTGTTTCATGTCTTGGAGAAAAGTGAGTAAAATTACATGAAAATATAAAGGGAATGTATTTTTCCCGAATTGTTTATTTTTAAAGCAAGCAGATTTTCCAGTTTAACCCAGAAATTAGTCAGCAGCTTAGTTCTTTCTAAAAGGCTACAACGGAAAGTACCTTTATGTCAAGATATACAGATAAGGTTTACTAATATAGAACATACTAAAATGCTGTAAGTCCTTTGTGTCATTTGAAGAATTGATGTTTTATTAGTATAACTGTTGAAAAGTAGTGCAGAAAAAAAAAAGAAAAGTAGCGCAGGAAAATGTTTTCCCCTGAATCATAGCCTTAAACTTTGAGAGTCAGCGTCAACCAGCATGGTAGTAAACTTCTTTAAATGATTTAGAATTTGACCAGCAGTCTTTTCAAACCTCATAATTTTGACATCCTCAAGTTTTTATTAAAAAAGCCATAGGAGAACTAAAAATGTGTTAAGTGCCTGTAAAATTAATATATAATGGCCTTGGAGTCTGAGAAGTCCATGTATATGCATTACCATGGGAATTTAAGAAATTGTTTGGGCTGGTGCAGTGGCTTATGGCTGTAATCCCAGCCAAAGTAGGACGATTGCTTGAGTCCAGGAGTTCAAGACCAGCCTGGGCAACATAGCAAAACCCTGTCTCTACAAAAAATTTTAAAAATTAGCCAGGTATCGTGGTGTATGCCTATAGTTCAGCTACTTGGGGAGGCTGAGGTGGGGGAATCACCTGACCTCAGGAAGTCGAGGCTGCTATGAGCTGTGATTACACCACTGCACTCTAGCCTCAGTGACAGAGGCTGTCTCAAAAAAATAAAAAATAAAAAATTGTTTGAGAGGAAATACCCACAGTTTAGTCAGAAATAATTTGCATCTGTACTATTATGGTTCAAACTTTTTAGATAACTATAATTGCCAACTATATAACACTTGGATGCCATTAAAAACACTGTATTTTGTTTGTGGATAAAATAGTGAGCCCTATTTTATAGATGGTGTTTGTTCCCTCGAGGCTAAAATAATCTAAAGACAAATAGAACAATCACTTGGATTTGTTATTTCATTTTTATTTCCTTGACAACACATTTTCAACCAGGATCCATTTTGTTTGAAAGTTAACATTGAGTTGTATAGTCACTGTACCAAATTGCTTTTGTCTGTAATGAGAGCTAGATTAGATCCTATCGATTCTAGCTGCTTTTGGTGAATAAAAGATAAACATTGTTGTTCATTTCCTTTTTGGTACCATAGGGGTGTGGTCAAGTTCTTAGAACCAGGTGGTTGGTTTTTACTTTTTGTTTCCTCTGTAAGTCCCCACCCCCATCTCTGCTTTTTCTTTCGTACATGTGGGGTGAGGGTGAAGTTAAAATGTGATTAGAAAGGACTCATGGCTTGCAAAGGAAGAATATTGATTGTTAGTGTAATTTGTGTCCTGTCCAGAGGGTAGAAATTGACTTTTGCTTCTGTTCATACTTCATAGTTTGATTTTGCTGATTTTTAAAGGTATGTGTTGGGTTCTTTAAAAATATGTATGTTTTACTTCAAATAGGGATGAGGGGCTTTTAGTTTTACAAGAAATAGCATTAAAAATATACCTCCATTATTTTTAAACAATACATATTTGTCACTATATTACTAAAAATTTTTAAATTATGAAAGCCAAAATGGGCAATACCAGAATTTATATCTTATAGTCAAAGGATCACTCTGATCATATACTTAGATTAAAATATTAGTAGAACACAGAACCAGATATAATGGAGTGTTTTTTAAAAACTGACATTAGAGGATTTTAGCATCTTCCTATACGTAAGCATTTTTTCTTTGTAGAGTTTTTGGTTTCACTCTAGCAAACCCATGTACTGAAAATAATGGAGCATATTTTTTAAAAAATGAACTGCTTTTTTTTTTTCTTTGTCTTGCATTGGAAAAAAATGAACTGTTTCTTCCCCCCCATTTTCTTCTTGGTGTCAGTTTGGGGAAAAAATTGTAAAATGAGAATCTCCCTTGATTTTGTCACCCAGAGATCTTCATATTCTGTGATTAAATGTGAGTCATATTCAGAAGATGTTTTTAGGGGGGACTTTGCGTATATGTACATATTAAATTGATTTCAAAGACAGGATCTAAGTACAGGATCACTGAAACATTAAGTGATCATTCAGTTTGAAATTAGTATATGAATATATTTGATAGTTCCTGCTTCATACTTCACAGAATCTATGCTTAAGCTTGTCTTTATGTACTGCATTTCAGTCTTTTGATTTTAAAACGAAATGACCCTCTAGTTTTTCAACATTATGTATCTTATTTTTTTTTTTTGAGAAGGAGTCTTGCTCTGTCGCCCAGACTGGAGTACAGTGGCGTGATCTTGGCTCACTGCAACCCATGCCTGCTGGGTTCAAGCGATTCTCCTGCCTCAGCCTCCTGAGTAGCTCGGATTATAGGCATGCCCAACTAATTTTTTTGTATATTTAGTAGAAATGGGTTTTCACCATGTTGGCCAGGCTGGTCTCAAATGTTTGACCTCGTGATCCGCCCACCTCATCCTCCCAAAGTACTGGGATTACAGGCGAGAGCCACCGCGCCCTGCCAACATTAGATGTCTTTAAATTTTTTTTTTTTTTTTTTTTTTTTTTTTTGAGACAGAGTCTTGCTGTTGCCCAAGCTGGAGAGTGCAGTGGCACAGTCTCAACTCATTGCAGCTTCTGCCTCCCGGGTTCAAGTGATTCTTCTGCCTCAGCCTCCCTAGTAGTTGGGACTACAGGTGCTTACCACCACACCCAGCTAATTTTTGTATTTTTAGTAGAGACAGGGTTTCACCATATTGGCCAGGCTGGTCTCAAACACCTGACCTCGTGATCTTCCTACCTCGGCCTTCCAAAGTGCTAGAATTACAGACGTAAGCCACTTTGTCTGGCCAAAAGTTTTTTTTTTTTTTTTTTTTTTTTTTTAATAATGGTCTTGCTGCAGAAATTGCCAAACAGTAAAAATGCCAGGTTTTCAAGAACCAGCATAGCTTGTTCATTACTGTAGACTGTCTGCATGTACTCCATTCCTGTTACTATGGAAACACATTGAGTGTTGATTTATCATAAACCTTGAGAAATATTCCTTGCAGCAGTTCACATAAAGAAACATCTGGATCCTTTATCCTGGGGTAAAGGAAGACCACCCTCTTCCTCTGTGTTGTGAAAATCATATTCTACTACTTTTTTTTTTTAGCTGTAAAAATTCTAATGTAGATCTATCAAGTACACTTTGTTTTATAGTATGATTGATTATGTTTACTAGAACAGCTTTGGAAAACAGATTGATTTTCATGCTGATTCAATTAACTACAACTATGACAATTGTGTTTTGAGAGCTTCTACATTCTGAATGTTAGATCTACATTATTAATAAGATTTTAAATGGATACATTCATATGAGTTTCTTTTTTTATATATCTTGGTCTTCAATTGGGTTAACACTCCCTCTGGAAGTTTATTTGACTTCATGCCAGCCTGTTGGAGCTTTAAACTTTCATGAAAGTTAAGCCCAGAACTAAAGAGAATCTCAGTGGCATCTAAGTAAGCAGTTGTTAGTCACATTTTACCAAGGATATTTACCTGAGGAGATGGTAATTGCTTTTATATTCTGTTACTACCTCCATGCAAAGACCCACAGCAGCTCTGTGAAGCATTTCATTTATATGAAATAACTCTTAAGTTTATGGAGTTGAGTAAAAGATTAATTGAAGCCCCTCCTCTGAGCCTTTGAGTTTGGTTCCAAGAGCATATATGGGAATAACATTACTTTTTTTTTTTTTAAGAAAACTCACATAAACATATTGTTTTATGATTAATTCTAAAAGGCACGCATAGAATATCTTAGAACATAGAGGAAAGTTACTCAGACTAACTTAGAGCTTAAGTGACTACTTCTTAGAAATGACATTCTGAGCTCAAAAGATGGTTAAGAGTCAAGCAAAAAAATTAAAAAGTAAAGGGGTATATTACGGATAGGAGGTACCGTTAGTAAAGGCCCAGAGGAGTGAAATCATATTGTACACAGAAATTTCCAGTGATTTTATATTACTAGGGTACAAAAGTGACTTGGAGTTGAAGAGGTAGCTTAGAGACCTTGCTTGGAGGGCATTATATGATCTGTCAGTCTAGGTGCTTTGCCTTTTTCTGGGCAATGGGAAACCAGTGAAGGATTTTAATCAGGAGAGTGATGTGGTTAGATTTACAAATTAACCTAGGAATGTATTTGTAGAGTAGCTGGATCTGAAAATAGAAATAGGCAATTTATGTGACATCTTAAAACCACTTCTAATTCCAAAAGGCTTAAATAATGATATCAATGTAAGGAATTGGTGCTGGTGGTGGTGCTGGTGGTTGTTGAAGTGGAGTCCCACTGTGTCACCCAGGCTCCAGTGCAGTGGCGTGATCTCAGCTCACTGCAACCTCCGCCTCCGGGTTCAAGTGATTCTCCTGCCTCAGCCTCCTGAGTAGCTGGGATTACAGGTGCAGCACCACCACGCCTGGCTCATTTTTGTATTTTTAGTAGAGATGGGGTTTTGCCATGTTGGCCAGGCTCGTCTCAAACTCGAGACCTTAGGTGATTCACCCACCTCAGCCTCCCAAAGTGCTGGGATTATAAGTGTGAGCCACTGCTCCGGGCCTAAGGAATTTTGAAGTATAATAAAATAAAAAGTTTATATTATTACAATTGGCATTTTAAACATAGAAAAAGAATGAATATATGCAGCACAACATGTAATTCTATAAAGTGGAATCCAGCAATACATTCCACAAAAATAATTGTTTATGAATTTGTTATAGTCACTTAAACTCTAAATTTAGGCCAGGCGCGGTGGCTCACGCCTGTAATCCAAGCACTTTGGAGGCCAAGGCGGGCAGATCACTTGATGTCGGGAGTTCAAGACTAGTCTGACCAACATGGTGAAACTCCGTCTTTAAAAAAAAAAAAAAAAACTCTAAATTTAGCATATTATGAATACTTAATTGACATTTATAGGCTGAAGTTGTTCATCTGAAACATATGACATGATGTCTTTCTTTCTCCTTCTTGCCCTTTTTTTTATTTTAGAGAAAGGGTTTTACTATGTGTCCCAGGCTGGTCTTGAATGCCTGACCTCAAACAGTCACCCTCCTTCAGCCTCCTAAGTAGCTGGGATTGCAGGCATGAGCCACCATGCCTGGCTTGATTTCTTTTCCTGTTTTTGTTTTTTGTTTATTTTTAAACTCTGTGTCTGTGATTTGGCTTAAGGATTCTATAAACTTTTCTATTATCACACCCCCCACCACCACCATGAATAAGTTGGTAAATAACAAATAAGAGCACTAAAGCTTTGATTGATAATTTTCAACTTTTTTTCTTATTTAAAACTGTAAAGTTTCAACAAAATAAGATATATTCATTGATTATCTTTTTTTAAAAAAAAAATTAGCCTAGAAACATTCTTCAGAGGAAGAATTGATCAGAAATGGTTTTATGTGGTGATTTCATTTACTTGAAAGTACATCATAGAATGGATAGATGAGTACAGTTATTTAGTCTCCCACCAAATTGTTAGTTAACCTTGGGGAGTGGGAGTGGAAAAGTGTGAAGTGAGGTTCTGTTGTTGTTTACTTTACATATTTAGGGATTGTGGGAAATAACCTTACTTGTTAAGAGCCAATGTTGTAGAACAGTGTGTGTTTGAATCCTCTGTTTACTTGATCTGGACTATGGGCAAGTTATTTAATCATACTGGCCTTGATTTTTCATTTGTAAAGTGGGATAGTAATAGTATTTCCTCAAAGGAGTGTTCCGTGAAGTGAAATAATATAACAAATGTATAATGTTTAGGATAGTATTGACACTAAGCTCTCAAATGTTAGCCATTAATATTATTGCCTTAAAAATAAATTGAACATACTGTCTTTATCAGGGATTTATTAAGGACAAAGGTGTAAGAATTCTTGCTGGCCTGTACCAAGTAGTTTTAAAAGCAGTGTGTGAAGAACACCTTACTTCCACATCCTGCTTCTTTCTCATGCCCTGAATGCCTCCTTGCCCAGCATTGTTCTTCTCCTCAAATGTTTGTTATAATTGTAATAGTAACACAATTTCAATTCTTAGTCACCTTCTGTTTCACATTGTTTGCTACTATTTTATGTGTCTTACTTAGAAAATCGTACATGTTTTACTAAAGAGATTGAAAATGCTTTTAGGTCAGTGATTTTTTTTTTAACTTTTTACCAGTTCTGTGTACCCAGCATTGCAATGAATGATAGCAACAAAGAGCCAACAAGTGACCAGACTCTGACTGTATGCCAGGCACTGTCTTAAGCGCTGTTCATGGATTAACTCTTAATTGTTACAGCAACCCTGTACAAGGTACACAATTACAGGTATCCACAATTTCTGGCTAAGGAAACTGAGAATTAGGGATATTGAAAAAGTCGCCTAAAGTCACACAGCCGGCAGGACTTGGTATGCTTTTGACCTTAGCTTGACTCTGAACTTGTACTCTCAAGCACAGTGCTGAGTAGAGCCTCCTAATTTAGTGAGGTCTTAACCATTGTATCAGTTTGTGTGTTTGCTTTTTGAAGGCTGGCCACCAGACTCCACTACACATAAAAATCAACTATGTAAAGAAATTTAGATGTGGTCCCAAAATATCTGTTTTTATAGCCTACCAAAACTGCTTTCTTGATTGCATTATTGTATTATTTGGAGGTAGAGTATGAAGAAGTACAGTCCTCTTCATGCTTAGGATTTCTAGCATATGTAACAATGTGGCCCGTTTAGCTTGTTTGCTCAGAACATGGCACCCGAATTTAATGGAGGTTCATACCACCTTAGGGACCTGCAGCTTTTTATTTTTAGTACTTCTTCCAAACACTAGCCAAATTATTTGTCGTTCCCCCCACCCCCCCGCAACTTTTCCATTTTAAAATTTTCAAACCTTTAGAAAAGTTAAAAGAATATTTCATTCAACATCTAGATTTGTCAATTGTTAACATTTTGTCTCATTTGCTTTACTCTAGGTATATGTACCTTTTTTAAAATCCTGAACCATTTGAAAGTTGTAGATACCATGACACTTTATGTATTTCAGCATAGCTCTTCTAAGAATGAGAACATTCTCTTATATAAACAGAATAGCATTATCAGGCTGGTGAAATTAACAGCTCCATTGTTTAAAGACAGTTCATATTTAAAGTTCTCTAGTTGTCTCCACAATATCTGTTTAATCTGTGTGTTTGTGTGTATTTAAATCCAGGATTTAATCAAAGTGCATACATTGTAGTGGGTTGATAAATCTTGTCTCTTTTAATCTAGAATAGTCTTTCCACCTTTTGTTTTAGACATTAGCTTTTTTGAAGAGCCCAGGCCTGTTGTCTGGGAGAATATCCCCCATTTTGGATTTGTCTGATTATTCCCTCACTTAGATTCAATTGAAGCACTGGGAAGAATACTTCAAAGGAAGAAAATGCAAGATTTGCTAAATGACTAGTTTTATGGCTTAACAAAGAGGGAACAATCAATCACTTATGAGCCTGAGATTTCTAGTCTGGGAAGCTAGAAAAGTGGTGGAAGCAATGACAGATTGGGGTAGTCTGAAAGGGACATTGAACTAGGAGAAGGACAGTGCAATCAGTTTTGAACTAATGACTTTTAAGAGTTTAGTGTAGTTGTCCTTAAGTAGTTGGTTATTCTCTGGCAGTGGGATATTGTGAAAAAGAGTACAGGATTAGAAATCAGGAGACTGATTATTTTTCAAGCTTAATCACTAATTAGCTTTGTGATCTTGGGAAAGTCAGTATCTGAAATGTTCAATGTAGTTACCTAAAAAATGAAGCTGATACACACATTGCCCTGTCAGCCTTACAGAGTTATTTTGAGGATCAAATATAAATGTGTATGAAAACACTCTGCAATACTAATGCATATGAGTTCACTCTGTGGACTCCTATGTAACTGTAGGAAGGTAATGTTATTTTCTTAGTTGACACTAAAATAAAATATCTGGAGTTAGGACTAAAGAAGACAGGAAAAGAGGAAAATCTAAACTTCTTTTGTTTGAAACTCAATGAAAAGTATCAGAAATCTGTCTCTGAATACATATGCTTGAAAAACCCTGAAGACTATAATTTGGGAGACTAATCTGAAAGCTGATCTTGTATACGACAGTTACAAGAACCAAAGACACAGGTTGCATTTTGTTAGATGTCATTATTTGACTTGCCTTCAAGTTGGAAGTATAAATGAGAACTTTTGAAACCTGCCTATGTAGTTGTTCCATGCATGTTAACAGAATTTTTAAACATTTCTTTCTTATGTCTGTTGCTGTGAGCTATACATTTTTGCCAAGGGTTAAATTAAGGTTATGTTTTAGTTCTTAAACATTGTCAGTAAGTATGGTATGCTAATCAGGGGCACAGACCCTGGAACAAGACTGCTTGGGTTGACTCTTAGCTCTGTCAATTAATTACTAGCCATGTGCACTTGAGCGAGTCATTTAACTTCTCTGTGCCTCTATTTCCCTATCTATGGTAAGAAATAATATCTACATGAAGGTTGTTGGGAGGATTAAACGTAGTACTTATGTAAAGCACTTGGAATGGTGCCTGGCACATACAAAGTGCTGTGTAAGTGATAATGGTAGTTATTAGAATATTTGTAATTTTGGTAGTGACCAAGAAATAAAGTACCTGAACAAAAGAATTCTTTTCCCAGAACTGATAGCTGAAGGAAACAGAAGTGATACAGTAGTAAAAATCATGGACATCAGGAGCTTGAGATCAGCCTGGACAACATAGTGAAACTCCAAAAAACGCAAAAAAAATTAGCCAGGTGTGATGCGTGCCTGTAGTCCCAGCTACCTGGGAGCCTGAGTTGGGAGAATCACCTGAGCCCAGGAAGTCAAGGCTGCAGTGAGCTGTGGTGGCGTGTTGTCTGCACTCCAGCCTGGGCGACAGAATGGTACCCTATCTCAAAAAAAACACACACACACACAAAAACATGGGCTTCAGAGTCAGACATACCTAGCTCCAAATTCCAGTTCTCCCCCTTTGCTTTGTGGTTTCAGCAGGCCACCTAACCTCTCTGAAGCTCACTTTCTTTTACCTATGAACCAGAAATCACAATCCCTATCTTGCAGAGTTGTTGCGATGATTAAATGAGCTGATGTGTAAAGTGCCTGACCCAGAGGAGACACTAAGAAAATGAGAGTGCTCCAGATCCCTCCCACCCCTGCCAATGTAAAGCAGTACACACAGTTCAATTTCTTGTGTGCAGTCTTATTCATTTGTTTGTAATTTTAGAACTTCCAAAATGATTTCCATTTGCTAACAGCAGAACAAACAGTGGCTATATAATTGGATATAACTTGAAAAGTGTGTTGTCAGCTTTGTTTCCCTCTTCCATTTGCTGTTTTGGGTTATTTGTTTTATTACAACACCAAATCCTACTAGAACCAAGATGGTAGACACTGTTAATCAGTCTGTTATGAATCTATTAATAATAGGCATTGTTAATGATTTTGTTATTAACAGAATCGAACTGGAATGTAGCCTCAGGATCTTTCTTCATAGTATTCCAGGCAGCTACAATCAGTTAATCAGAATTGATAGAGTTGTGAAAACTGGTTTGTCCTTCCTGCTTTAGAACTTTCTAGAAGAAATCTTTATGGGATTATCAAAATAATACATGGACTGTCCAGGCCGGGCGCGGTGGCTCACGCCTATAATCCCAGCACTTTGGGAGGCCGAGGCGGGTGGATCACGAGGTCAAGAGATCAAGACCATCCTGGTCAACATGGTGAAACCCCGTCTCTACTAAAAATACAAAAATTAGCTGGGCATGGTGGCACGTGCCTGTAGTCCCAGCTACTCGGGAGGCTGAGGCAGGAGAATTGCTT
>PVKV010027685.1:0-18386 GCA_004027835.1 Alouatta palliata | reverse complement strand
AATAAAATAAAATAAAATAAAATAAAATAAAATAAAATAAATAAAAGAGATGGAGTCTCACTCTGTTGCCCAGGCTGGAGTGCAGTGGCGAGATCCTGGTTCACTGCAACCTCCACCTTCCGGATTCAAGCGATTCTCCTGCCACAGCTTCTGGAGTAGCTGGGATTACAGGCGAGCGCCCCCACTCCCGGCTAATTGTATTTTTAGTAGAGATGGGGTTTCACCATGTTGGTCAGGCTGGTCTGGAACTCCTGACCTCAGGTGATGTGCCCGCCTCTGCCTCCCAAAGTGCTGGGATTACAGGCGTGAGCTATGGTGCCCAGCTCAGACTCTCACTTTCACCTGCACCCTCCAGCGGCTCCTGCAAGAAAGGAGGAGTCAGCCCAGACCCGGAGGCCAGGACCACATGGAGGCCCTGCGATCTTTTCTGGACCCTGGGAGCGGTGGCTACAGCTGGCAGGATGCCCATGCTGATGTGGGGCGCCTGGTGGGCACGCTGGACCTAGTGACGGAGGTGAGGGGCTGTCCACCTGCGGGGTCTGTTTCAGCGGGGAGGCAGGGTCTACCCCGGTGTTGCCCGGGGGAGACGGGCCCTGCCCTAGTGAGAGCCTGGGATTTGTGGAGATCTCAGGAGGGAGCTGGCCCCCACACTGGGCCTACGACGGGGAAACATGGCCCAGCCCCGAGGTCCAGGGGAGGAGCGGAGCGGTCTAGGAGGCAGGCAGACCCCAGCGCCTAGGACTCATCTCCCATCCCACAGTGTCTGTCCCTGGACAAGCTGGAGGCAGCACCCTCGGAGGCAGCCCTGGTGTCGCGGGCCCTGCAGCTGCTCACAGAACATCGATTCTGGGCGGGCGTTGTCTTCCTGGGACCTGAGGACCCTTCAGACCCCGCAGACCCAACCCCAGATCTGGGCTCCGGTCACGTGCGCATCAAGATCCGCATGGACATTGACGTGGTCACGAGGACCAATAAGATCAGAGACAGGCGAGGCGGGGGAACTGGGCGGGGCCAAGAGCATGGTGGGTGGGGCCAGGCAGCAATCAGCCTATTGGAGACCATGATAGACAGGCTCTGGGCTGTATCAACAGCCGCATGGTACGGAGAGCCCAGGGCTCCTTAGACCAGTAGGGGCCCGTGATAGGCGGGGCCGAGATGCATGAGGGGCGTGGTCACTGGCCTGAGATAAGATGGGAACAGGTATAGGTTGAGGGCGATGATGGGTGGAGCCAGGTGTTTAATTAGGCCCACTGGAATAAGGGTGGAGCTAAAATTGCGGGGGGGGGGGTGGGGAACACAGTAGCTCCTGCCTGTCATCTTTTTTTTTTTTTTTTTTTTTTTTTTTTAAAGACGAGGTTTCACCATGTTGGTCAGGCTGGTCTTGAACTCCTGACCTCAGGTGATCTGCCCGCCTTGGCCTCCAAAGTGCTTGGATTACAGGCGTGAGCCACCACACCTGGCCCTGCCTGTCATCTTAGAACTTTGGGAGGCCAGGGCCGGGCGCCGTGGCTCACGCCTGTAATCCTAGCACTTTGGGAGGCCGAGGCGGGCGGATCACTTGAGGTCAGGAGTTCAAGACCAGCCTGACCAACAAGGCGAAACCCTGTCTCTTTAAAAACAAAACAAAACAAAAAAAAACTTTGGGAGGCCAACGTGGGAGAATCTTTTGAGGGTAGGTGTTCGAGACCAGCCCGGACAAAATAGTGAACCCCCCCGGCCCCTCCCCCGCCACCAACCCCACGAAGAAACGTCTTTAAAAATTAGCCAGGCAAGGCCAGGCATGGTGGCTCACGCCTATAATTTCAGCACTTTGGGAGGCTGAAGCGGGTGGATCATGAGGTCAGGAGTTCGGGACCAGTCTTATCAATATGGTGAAACCCTGTCTCTACTGAAAATACAAAAAAAATTTAGCCGGGCGTGGTGGCACACACCTGTAATCCCAGCTACTCAGGAGGCTGAGGCAGGAGAAGTGCCTGAACCCAGGAGGTGGAGGTTGCAGTGAGCTGAGATGAGCCACTGCTCTCTAGCCTGGGCAACAGAGCGAGACTGTCTCAAAAAACAAAAACAAAAAAATATTTAGCCAGGCGACTTTGGCGGGTGAGGTGGGAGAATTGCTTGATCCCCGAAGGTCAAAGGCTGCAGTGAGCTATGATTGCCGCTCCACTCCAGCCTGGGCGACAGAGCAAGACCCTGTCTCAGGAAAAAAGTTATTCCGAGCCGGGCCCCAGGAGTTTCTAGCTCTTCCCTACAACTGGCCACCATGCCCCTCTCGCAGGTTTTGGGACCCTGGCCCGGCCGCGGACCCCCTGACTGACCTGCGCTACGTGTGGGGTGGCTTCGTGTACCTGCAGGATCTGGTGGAGCGCGCAGCGGTGCACGTGCTCAGCGGCGCCACCCCCCGGGCTGGCCTCTACCTGCAGCAGATGCCCTACCCGTGCTACGTGGACGACGTGTGAGCTCTGGCACCTCTCCCTACTCTATGCCGCAGCGGGAAGGCCCCGGGTGTGGGGGTGGGCCCGGGCTCTGTTGGGAGTATTTGCGCAGTCCAGACTGCCACCTTTGTGGCTTTGCAGCACTCCACGTGACCTGCTTTAGCAGGAGGAGCAGGGGTCTCTAATGGCCTGAGGTCTCCCGGTGCAGGGAGAGCCTGGGCCTGCGCTGATGCCTGGGAGCCCGAGGCTGGCTGGATCAGGGTCCGAGGAACAGGGAGGCCAATCTTCCCACCTTGAGATCCCCGGACACGAACCCGTCGTGCCAGATGGTGGGAGAGGGCTCTGCGCAGGGTTTCCGGCCTCCACCCCAGCCATCCCCACCCCAGGTTCCTGCGCGTGCTGAGCCGGTCACTGCCGCTCTTCCTGACGCTGGCCTGGATCTACTCCGTAACGCTGACGGTGAAGGCTGTGGTGCGGGAGAAGGAAACGCGGCTGCGGGACACCATGCGCGCCATGGGGCTCAGCCGTGCGGTGCTCTGGCTGGGCTGGTTCCTCAGCTGCCTCTGGCCCTTCCTGCTCAGCGCTGCGCTGCTGGTTCTGGTGCTCAAGGTGGGCCCAGCCGCAGAATATGGGTGCGCGGAGGGAGGCAGGCAGGGGCAGCCCAGTGTGGGTGCGCGCCCCTGGGCCAATCCAGGAGCCGGACCCGGAGCTCCCGTCGCCTCCCACAGCTGGGGGACATCCTCCCCTACAGCGACCCTGGCGTGGTCTTCCTGTTCTTGGCGGCCTTCGCGGTGGCCACGGTGGTCCAGAGCTTCCTGCTCAGCGCCTTTTTCTCCCGCGCCAACCTGGCTGCGGCCTGCGGCGGCCTGGCCTACTTCTCCCTGTACCTGCCCTACGTGCTGTGCGTGGCGTGGCGGGACCGGCTGCCCGCGGGGGGCCGCGTGGCCGCGGTGAGAGCCGGGATCCGGCATGGGTTGGGGATGCCCCCCCCACCCTTGGCCGCTCACTGACTGTCACTTCCCCACAGAGCCTGCTGTCGCCTGTGGCCTTCGGCTTCGGCTGCGAGAGCTTGGCGCTGCTGGAGGAGCAGGGTGAGGGTGCACAGTGGCACAACGCGGGCACCCGGCCCACGGCAGACGTCTTCAGCCTGGCCCAGGTCTCAGGCCTTCTGCTGCTGGACGCAGCGCTCTACGGCCTCGTCACCTGGTACCTGGAAGCTGTGAGCCCAGGTGGGACGCACCTGCTGCGCCGGCTGGGGGCGTGGCCTCCAGGCCATTCGGGAGGCTGGGCTAGGGGCGTGGCCTCCAGGCCATTCGGGAGGCTGGGCTAGGGGCGTGGCCTCCAGGTCATTAGGAAGACTGGGCTAGGGGCGTGGCCTCAGGTTATTCGGGAGGCTGGGCTATGGGCGTGGCCTCCAGGCCATTCGGGAGGCTGGGCTAGGGGCGTGGCCTCAGGCCATTCGGGACTCTGGGCTATGGGCGTGGCCTCCAGGTCATTGGGAGGCTGGGCTAGGGGCGTGGCCTCCAGGTTATTAGGAAGACTGGGCTAGGGGCGTGGCCTCAGGTTATTCGGGAGGCTGGGCTATGGGCGTGGCCTCCAGGTCATTGGGAGGCTGGGCTAGGGGCGTGGCCTCCAGGCCATTCGGGAGGCTGGGCTAGGGGCGTGGCCTCAGGCCATTCGGGAGGCTGGGCTAGGGCGTGGCCTCCAGGCCATTCGGGAGGCTGGGCTAGGGGCGTGGCCTCAGGTCATTCGGGAGGCTGGGCTTGCGTCGTGGCCTCCAGGCCTTCTGGTACCGGGATGCTTATTTCCTTGGCGAGAAGGCGGAGGAGGGTGTTCCTGGCACACGCTGCAGATGGCTGCATTGGAGGGGCGGAGCCTGAAGCAGGTGGACGGGGTTTCTTGGCCGCCTCATACCTGTACGCCCTGATTGCAGGTGTTTGGCCAGAAGCTGGCACAGTCGCTGGGCGCTGTGGCTCACGCTTGTAATCCCAGCAATTTGGGAGGCCGAGGCGGGAGGATCACTTGAGCCCAGGAGTTTTGAGACCAGGCTGGGCAACATACTGAGACCCCCATCTTTACAAAAAGTTGGCTGGGCATGGTGGCATGCGCCTGTAGTCCCAGCTAGCCTGTAGTCTCAGCTACCCGGGAGAATGGGGTGGGTGAATCACTTGAGCCCAGGAGGTCGAGGCTGCAGTGAGCTGTGGTGGCAGGCACATGCAGTCTCAGCTACTCGGGAGGCTGAGCCAGGAGAATCGCTTGAACCCAGAAGGTGGAGGTTTCAGTGAGCTGAGATTGCGCCTCTGTATTCCAGCCTGGGTGACAGAGCAAGACTCTGTCTCAAAAAAAAAAAAAAAAAAAACGTGGTACACTCCAGGGGGCTCTGCAATAACCATTGCCACTCCCCCAGGCCAGTATGGGATCCCTGAACCATGGAACTTTCCCTTTCGGAGGAGCTACTGGTGTGGACCTCGGCACCCCAAGAGTCCAGCTCCTTGCCCCACCCTGCTGGACCCAAAGGGTGAGGGCCCCACAAGGCTTAATAGCTGATTGCCCACTTAGATGCCCAGTTTCACCCCAAAATGAGATTCCACAGATGCCAATGACCGGGATACCCAACCCTCACCCCTGCCCTGAACACACTGCAGTCCCTAAGCTCCCCCAACTTTTAAATGCCCTGGCCCAGCCGGACATGGTGGCTCATGCCTGTAATCCCAGCACTTTGGGAGGCCAAGGCAGGTGGATTACAGGGTCAGGAGTTCAAGACCAGGCTGGTCAAAATGATGAAACCCTGTCTCTACTAACAATACCAAAATCAGCCAGGCACGGTGGCAGGAGCCTGTCATCCCAGCTACTCGGGAGGCTGAGGCAGGAGAATCACTTGAACCCGGGCAGCAGAGGTTGCAGGGAGTGAATATCAAACCACTGCACTCCAGCCTGGGTGACAAAGCGGGACTCTGTCTCAGAAAAAAAAGCCCAGGCCCAGCAGGACCCTGATTCCACAGCCCAGCTCTAAGGGACTTGCAGGTCCCGGGACCCCCATGACCTCCATGGCTGAGTCCACCTGTCTCGGCAGTGCTGGTGGAAGAGGCGCCGCCCGGCCTGAGTCCTGGGGTCTCTGTTCGCGGCCTGGAGAAGCGGTTTCCTGGCAGCCCACAGCCTGCCCTACGGGGGCTCAGCCTGGACTTCTATCAGAACCACATCACCGCCTTCCTGGGCCACAATGGGGCTGGCAAGACCACCACGCTGTGAGCCCCCGACCACTCCCTCCCTTCCCTTAGGACTCAGCTTCCCTGGCCCTTCAGTGGGAAGGGGGTCAGAAGATTCCTATATGTAGAATGGGGTGAGGTCCCCAGTGTATGATGGGTACACAGGCAGGCCACGAGTGTTTGAGCCTCAGTTTCCCTCCTCTGTAAAATGAAGATACATAATCCCAGCACTCTGGGAGGCTGAAGTGGGGGATCCATTGAGCTCAGGGTTTGAGACCAGACTGGGTAACATGGCAAAAGCCTGTCTCTACGAAAATTACAAACATTAGCCAGATGTGGTGGTGCACACCTGTGGTCCCAGCTACTTGCAGCAGGAGGACTGGCTGAACTTGGGGGGCGGAGGCTACCGTGAGCAGCGATGGTGCCGCCATACTCGCCTGGGCAACAGAGTGAGACCCCATGTCAAATAAATAGGCCGGGCATGGTGGCTCACGCCTGTAATCCCAGCACTTCGGGAGGCCGAGGCGGGAGGATTGCCTGAGGTCAGGAGTTCGAGACCAGCCTGGCCAACGTGGCGAAACCCCATCTCTACTAAAAACACAAAAATTAGCCGAGCATGACGGTGTGTGCCTATAATCCCAGCTACTGAGGAGGCCGAGGCAGGAGGATTGCTTGAACCCGAGAGGCGAAGGTTGCAGTGAGCCGAGATTGTGCCACTGCACTCCAGCCTGGGTGACAGAGCAAGACTTTATGTCAAAAAAGTAAATAAAAACAAATGAATAAAAATGAGGCTATCACAGGGCTTTGGATGTGGCATTTAGTAGGTGCTCTGTAACTGCTGGTGCACTCTCTGAAGGGGGCTGCTCTGAGACCCCTGTACCTACAGGTCCATCCTGAGTGGTCTCTTCCCACCCAGCGGCGGCTCTGCTTTCATCCTGGGCCACGACGTCCGCTCCAGCATGGCCGCCATCCGGCCCCACCTGGGCGTCTGTCCCCAGTACAACGTGCTGTTTGACATGTGCGTCTCGACAGGCCCGGAGTGCCGCGGTGGGAAGGGTCCGGGCGCCCTCTGGGAGGCTGCCTGCCACGGGAGTCACTCTGCTCTGTACACTGGCCGCAGGCTGACGGTGGATGAGCACATCTGGTTCTACGGGCGGCTGAAAGGTCTGAGTGCCACTGTGGTGGGCCCCGAGCAGGACCGTCTGCTGCAGGACGTGGGGCTGGTCCCCAAGCGGGGTGTGCAGACTCGCCACCTCTCTGGTGAGCCCATCTCCTGGGGATGCCACCTCATGGGGAGGCGGACTGGGGATTCATCCCCAAGGCAGGGGGAGGCCGGGTACTGAGGTCCACATGGGTGGACGGCCCTGCCGAAGGCTGGGTGTGACACGCTGAGGTCCCCTCCGCATCTCCCCCAGGTGGGATGCAAAGGAAGCTGTCGGTGGCCATCGCCTTTGTGGGCGGCTCCCAAGTTGTTATCCTGGACGAGCCTACAGCGGGCGTGGACCCTGCTTCCCGCCGTGGCATTTGGGAGCTGCTGCTCAAATACCGAGAAGGTAAGAGCTGGGCATTCTGCTTGAGGGGCCAGAAGAGGTTTCTGACAAGGAGGTGTTGGGGATGGGGTTTTGAGGGATGAGTAGGAGTTTGATACATGTGGACCCCACTTCCTGCTATGGCATTTAGGGCCTCCTGCTCAAATACTGAGACAGTAAGAGTTGGGGATAGCCAGGAGGTTCCCCTGGATTCTGCTTGAGGGGCCAGAAAAGGTTTCTGACAAGGAGGTACCGGGGATGAGGTTTTGAGGGATGCGTAGGAGTTTGCTTCCTGGGGCAGATGACTCCTGGCAGAGGCCCCGGCTCAAGCAAAGACCCAGTGGCCTGCTGGTACTTGCGGGTTGGTCCCTCGTGCCTAGGTCGCACACTGATCCTTTCCACCCACCACCTGGATGAGGCGGAGCTGCTGGGAGACCGTGTGGCCGTGGTGGCGGGGGGCCGCTTGTGCTGTTGTGGGTCCCCACTCTTCCTGCGCCATCACCTGGGTTCCGGCTACTACCTGACGCTGGTGAAGGCCCGCCCACCCCTGACCATCAGTGAGAAGGTGGGAACCGGCCTTCTCCTAACCCCCAACCCCCGACCCCCGACCCCCGACCCCCGACCCCAGGGCTCTGTTCAGCCCTGAAGGCCAAGCCACCTGGTGCCCCTCTGCCCGCAGGCTGACACTGACGTGGAGGGCAATGTGGACGCCGGGCAGGAAAGGAAGAGCAGCAGCCAGGGCAGCAGAGTCGGTGAGGACCAGGGCAGGAGACCCAGAGCGAGTGGGCAGTGGGGCCGCGGTGGCTTCACTTAGGAGATAAGGGCTTGAGAATCTGACCGTGGCCCCATCCCTGGGCTCAGCCTGAACCATGAGATGAAGTCGAACGCTGACCCCTAGCTTTCGCCCAAACGGGGCTGAACCCAGAGACAAACCTACCCCTGACTCCAACCCTAGGCCAAGCACCGCCCTCAAGTTCTTTGTTTTTGAGTCTTGCTCTGTCGCCCAGCCTGGAGCAGCGGCGTGATCTCGGCTCACTGCAACCTCCGCCTCCTGGGTTAGAGCGTTTCTCCTGCCTCAGCCTCCTGAGTAGCTGGGACCACAGGTGCAGGCCACCATGCCTGGCTAATTTTCGTAGTTTTAGTAGAGACGGGGTTTCACCATGTTGGCCAGGCTGATCTCCAATTCCTGACCTCAGGTGATCCGCCTGCCTCAGTCTCCCAAAGTGCTGGGATGACAGGCGTGAGCCCCCGCGCCCGGCCTTTTTTGTTTGTTTGAGACGGAGCCTCGCTCTCGGTCGCCCAGGCTGGAGTGCAGCGGTGTGATCTTGGCTCACTGCAACCTCTGCCTCCCTGATTCAAGCGTTTCTCCTGCCTCAGCCTCATGAGTAGCTGGGATTATAGGTGTGCACCACCACGCCCGGCTAATTTTTGTATTTTTGGTAGAGACAGGATTTCATCATGTTGGTCGGGCTGGTCTCAAACTCCTGACCTCAAGTGATTCCCCCAGTTAGGCCTTCCAAAGTGCTGGGATAACAGGTGTGAGCCACTGCACTTGGCTTGAGTTCTTAATGCTGACCTCTGCCTGCAGGGACCGTCCTCTCACAGGTCACCAATGCCTCTTCCCCAGGGAGACTGGGGCGGGGTGTGAGCTGGGGCTCCCTGAAGCACCCCTCTGTCCAAGCAGGTACCCCGCAGCTGCTGGCCCTGGTGCAGCACTGGGTGCCTGAAGCACGGCTGGTGGAAGAGCTGCCACACGAGCTGGTGCTGGCGCTCCCCTACACGGGTGCCCACGATGGCAGCTTCGCCACGCTCTTCCAAGCGCTGGACACGCGGCTGGCAGAGCTCAGGCTCACTGGCTATGGAATCTCCGACACCAGTCTCGAGGAGGTGTGAGGCCTGGGTGGTGGTGAGGTGGGGCCAGGAGGAGGGCTGCCTGGAGGAGGTGGTGTTTTGAAGGATGTATAGGAGTGTGTTTATGGGTAGCAAGGACATTCAGGGAGGAGGCATGGCACATGAGGAGCTCTGGTGGCTCAGACGTCCCTTGGGAAGGCCTGGGGGACCCACAGTGTAGGAAGGGTGGCAGGCTCATGAGCCCCCCGGTCCCCCTGTGGGTGTCCAGGCTCTTAGCCCCTGCTTGTCTCCCCAGATCTTCCTGAAGGTGGTGGAGGACTGCGCCGCAGACACAAATACAGAGGGTGTGGCCGCACCTCCCAGACCACTGACCCCTGACCCCATCCCTGGCTGAGTCTGGCCCACGGCATAGCCTTTACCCCTATACCTGATTCCTGATCCCCCAATCCGTGACTCTCAGCTTTGACACTGACCCCTGATGGCACTGCAGATGGCAGCTGTGGGCAGCTCCCGGGCACGGGCATTGCTGGCCTAGACGTGACCCTGCGGCTCAAGATGCCGCTGGAGGAGACAGTGCTGGAGAACGGGGAGCCGGGTGAGTCACCCCGCAGTGGCCCTGTGGTCCTCCCAGCCCCCCACAGAGCGTGAGGACTGACCCTCTCATCCTCACAGCTGGGTCAGCACCAGAGACCCAGGCCCTGCAGGGCTCTGGGCCAGACACCGTGGGCCGGGTACAGGGCTGGGCACTGACCCGCCAGCAGCTCCAGGCCCTTCTTCTCAAGCGCTTTCTGCTTGCCCGCCGCAGCCGCCGTGGCCTGTTTGCACAGGTGAGGGGGGCCAGCACCAGGGAGTCGCATGGGAGTCCCTGAATGCCTGTTCCCTACCCTGGCTGTCCACTCAGTGGCCTAATTCAAACGCTTACCCCCGTGTGTGTTCCCAAGCCCAAGCACGTTTATTGAGGGCACTGGGGAGCCATGGGTGGTTGTAGAGCAGGAGCAGGGACAGGTGCAAGCAATCCTGGAGGCTGGGTGGAAGCGGCAGCTGACGGGCTGGTCCCCCAGATCGTGCTGCCGGCCCTCTTTGTGGGCCTGGCCCTCGTGTTCAGCCTCATCGTGCCTCCTTTCGGGCACTACCCGGCTCTGCGGCTCAGTCCCGCCATGTACGGTGCCCAGGTGTCCTTCTTCAGGTGGGTGCAGAAGGAAGGGGCTGGTGGCAGGAGGACTGTGGACCTGGGGCACAGCCCTGACCCTACGTCTCCCCTCACACACAGCGAGGACGCCCCAGGGGACCCCAGACGTGCCCGGCTGCTCAAGGCACTGCTGGAGGAGGCGGGACTGGAGGAGCCCCCCATGCAGAATAGCTCCAACAGGTGAGGGCAGCCCATTGGCCTGGACCTTGCCCCTCTCTGGCCTCAGTTTTCCCACCTGGTCCCTGGTCAGGGGGCCTCGGGATGCTGGGAGCATCCCCTGTGCCCACCTGGGACCTGGGAGCCTCTGTGTCTCCAGGAGCCCCCAGAAGCTGGGTGCCCACAGCCCCGCAC
Source organism: Alouatta palliata (assembly GCA_004027835.1). Classification (NCBI taxonomy): domain Eukaryota; kingdom Metazoa; phylum Chordata; class Mammalia; order Primates; family Atelidae; genus Alouatta; species Alouatta palliata. The sequence goes on along the minus strand of PVKV010027685.1, from coordinate 7,828 downwards.
CTTGACCCCTCAGGGTCCCTGAGTGTGTCCAGCCCATCGTCTGCAGGTTCTCGGTGCCAGAAGTTCCTGCCGAAGTGGCCAAGGTCTTGGCCAGCGGCAACTGGACCCCAGAGTCTCCGTCCTCAGCTTGCCAATGTAGCCGGCCCGGCGCCCGGCGCCTGCTGCCCGACTGCCCGGCTGCAGCTGGCGGCCCCCCTCCGCCCCAGGCAGTGACCAGCTCCGGGGAAGTGATTCAGAACCTCACGGGCCGAAACCTGTCTGACTTCCTGGTCAAGACTTACCCACGCCTGGTGCGCCAGGGGTGAGCCATGCCCCGGGACTGTTTCCCTGGCTGTGGCGTGGGTCCTTGGGTTGGTGGGGGTGGTGTGGTCCTGGAGGAGGAGGTGGAGGGGTTAGATGCCCAGCCCAGGGCTCCAGGCTGAGTGTCTTGTGTGCCCTCTACTCCTAGCCTTTTTTTTTTTTTTGAGATGGAGTCAGGCTGGAGTGCAGAGGCACGATCTCGGCTCACTGCAACCTCCACCTCTCAGGTTCAAGCAGTTCTCATGCCTCAACCTCCCAAGCAGTTGGGACTACAGGCGTGTGCCAGTGTACCTGGCTTGTTTTTGTATTTATAGTAGAGATGGGATTTCACCATGTTGCCAGGCCGGTCTCAAACTCCTGACCTCAGGTGATCCTCCCTCCTCGGCCTCCCAAAATATTGGGGTCACAGGCGGGAGCCACCACGCTGCCTCCTTCCCTCTCTCTGTGGCACCCGTGACTCTGCAGGCACCCCTTGCCATTTCTCTGCGTCCCACATCCCTGCTTCTGCCTGTCTCTCTATCTCTCCCACAGCCTGAAGACAAAGAAGTGGGTGAATGAGGTCAGGTGAGGAGGGGCTCCCTTGGGTCCCTTGCCCAGGTTTCACTCCCATGCCCTCTACCTGCCCCCTGGGAGCTCTCCCAGCCCTCTGGCCCTCAGCTGCCCCTCACTGCCTGCATGGCCCCACAGGTATGGAGGCTTCTCTCTGGGGGGCCGAGACCCAGGCCTGCCCTCAGGCCAGGAGTTGAGCCGCTCAGTGGAGGAGTTGTGGACGCTGCTGAGCCCCCTGCCTGGCGGGGCCCTCGACCGTGTCCTGAACAACCTCACAGCCTGGGCTCATAGCCTGGATGCTCGGGACAGCCTCAAGGTGGGAACTGGGGGTGTCAGGTGGGTCTCTGGTCACAGCAAGGTCTAACCCCATTGCCCTGACCTTTTGGCCTTGACCCCCACCCAGATCTGGTTCAACAACAAAGGTTGGCACTCCATGGTGGCCTTTGTCAACCGAGCAAACAACGCACTCCTACATGCCCACCTGCCCCCAGGCCCGGCCCGCCGTGCCCACAGCATCATCACACTCAACCACCCCTTGAACCTCACCAAGGAACAGCTGTCTGAGGCCGCACTGTGAGTCCCTCCACCCCACGTGTCCTACCCTGACTACGTCTCTGTCGTTTGGGGTGGTGGGAGCTGCATTTGCACGCTACTGCACTCTTGCTTTATAAATGGGGAATAGAGGCTGGGCATGTTGGCTCATGCCTGTAAACCCAGTACTTTGGGAGTCTGAGGCAGGCAGATCACGAGGTCAAGAGATCAAGACCATCCTGGCCAACATGGTGAAACCCCATCTCTGTTAAAAATACAAAAAAAAAAAAAAATTATCCAGGCATGGTCATTCATGCCATAGTCCCAGCTACTTGGGAGGCTGAGGCAGGAGAATTGCTTGAAACTAGAAAACACAAATTGCAATGAGTCAGGATCATGCCACTGCACTCCAGCCTCGCAATAGAGCAAGACTCTACCTCAAAAAATACATACGTTAATTAATTTAACAAAATAAAAATAAATGGGGAATAGAAACTGTTCCTCAGCTCCCAAAGCTTGGGAAATGGGACCTCCTCAGGCTCAGTGGGCCCCAACCTCCCCTACTCATCCTCATCCCACCAACTTTTATCCTGCCTGAGACCTGTGCTCTGCTGTCAAGCCCTAGGCACCGTCATCCCTAAATGGCCTCCACCATCTCTGCCTCTGTTGACCACCCCGTAGACCATTGTCCTGCCAGTGGCATGTTCAGCTTTGCTCTGAGCAACCCATGCGCCCTCACCCTACAACAGCCCTCATGCCTTCACCTCCAGGATGGCCTCCTCGGTGGACGTCCTTGTCTCCATCTGTGTGGTCTTTGCCATGTCCTTCGTCCCGGCCAGCTTCACTCTTGTCCTCATTGAGGAGCGAGTCACCCGAGCCAAGCACCTGCAGCTCATGGGGGGCCTGCCCCCGACCCTCTACTGGCTGGGCAACTTTCTCTGGGACATGGTGCGGGGGCTGCTTGGAAGGGTGGGGGCCCAGCCACTGCTTGCCACTGCCCCGTCTGGCTCCTTCTAGGCAGGGTCTTGTCCAACATGGCCTGGGTAAACTTTTGAAGATTGTGGGAGAGTTTGTGCCCTCCTATCCAAAAAGCAAGGGGGTCAGGGTGGGGAACAGGGCTGAGGGTGGCAGTCTCTACCCCTTCATACTGACAAAGGTAACTACCATCTCCAATGCAGTGTAACTACTTGGTGTCAGCATGCATCGTGGTGCTCATCTTTCTGGCCTTCCAGCAGAGGGCATATGTGGCCCCTGCCAACCTGCCTGCTCTCCTGCTGTTGCTACTACTGTATGGGTGAGGCCCCCAGTCCCTCAGGGCGTATTCTTACTGCCCCTTACTGCCTTTCCCACCAATGCTGCTGAGAGAACTCTGCAGCAGCTCCTGTGGAAAGGATATGGAGCTCTGAGGTGATCCCATGTGTGATCCAATTCAGTAGTTGTCCAAGGTGGCCTTAAAAGCTCATCTTGTCCTGGCTCATTAATAAAGGTGTTAGGCAGGTCACACCTGTAATCTCAGCACTTTGCGAGTCTGAGGCAGGAGGACTGCTTGAGGCCAGGAGTTTGAGACCAGCCTGGGCAATATAGAGAGACCCACCTCTAAAAAGAAAGAAAGTGAGAAAGGGAAAAACCAGAAATGTGCTTTGGGGGAAAATGTCAAAGTCTAAGGCAAAGAAGATGGGAATGGAGATTTTTATTCCTGTTAGGGCTTCTCAGTCTGAGTAGTTACTCCAGTGACTCCTATTGTCCCTTCAGCTGGTCGATCACACCACTCATGTACCCCGCCTCCTTCTTCTTCTCCGTGCCCAGCACTGCCTATGTGGTGCTCACCTGCATAAACCTCTTTATTGGCATCAATGGAAGCATGGCCACCTTTGTGCTTGAGCTCTTCTCTGATCAGGTGAGGGACCATGAAGCTGAGGCTTGGGCTGGGTTGGGTCACTGGACTCAGCCCCTGACCAACATCCCTCTTCCTGCCCTTGAGCAGAAGCTGCAGGAGGTGAGCCGGATCTTGAAACAGGTCTTCCTTATCTTCCCCCACTTCTGCTTGGGCCGGGGGCTCATTGACATGGTGCGGAACCAGGCCATGGCTGACGCCTTCGAGCGCTTGGGTGAGAACTTCCTGTCAAGTGGGGCCATGGCTGCCAATAGCTAGCACCATTGGAGACCTAGAGTTAATTATACAAAGTGGAGACAAACAGCCCCCAGGGAGACAGCCAGGGTTTGTAGGTGGCCCCAAGATTGAGCCAAGTTAGAGATACAAGCAAGCAGCCATAAAAAGCTATTTCTGTCTTGGGTTATATCACAAGAGGCTCTAGCCGGGCACGGTGGCTCACGCCTGTAATCCCAGCACTTTGGGAGGCCGAGGCGGGTGGATCACGAGGTCAAGAGATTGAGACCATCCTGGTCAACATGGTGAAACCCCGTCTCTACTAAAAATACAAAAATTAGCTGGGCGTGGTGGCACGTGCCTGTAGTCCCAGCTACTAGGGAGGCTGAGGCAGGAGAATTGCTTGAACCCAGGAGGCGGAGGTTGCGGTGAGCCGAGATCGCGCCATTGCACTCCAGCCTGGGCAACAAGAGCAAAACTCCGTCTCAAAAAAAAAAAAAAAAAAGAGACTCTAGTTAAGGGAGGTGATAAAACTTCTGTTTTCTGTGTCAATTAGACTCCAGCTGAGTGGCGTATCCAATTCGTGTTCCTTTCCTTTAAGAATCCAGAGTGACATGGATGGAGAAGGGGCCAGAAACCAAGCCTCTCATGGACTCAGTCCCTGCTTTCTAAATCCACAGGAGACAGGCAGTTCCAGTCACCCCTGCGCTGGGAGGTGGTCGGCAAGAACCTCTTGTCCATGGTGATACAGGGGCCTCTCTTCCTTCTCTTCACGCTCCTGCTGCAGCACAGAAGTCGACTCCTGCCACAGTTAGTGGGGTCTACAGAGAGGGTGGCAGGGGCCAAGGACCTGCTTGAGGCCCACAAATGTTCTGTCCCCAGACCCAAGGTGAGGTCCCTGCCACCCCTGGGAGAGGAGGATGAGGATGTAGCCCATGAGCGAGAGCGGGTGGTCCGAGGAGCCACTCAGGGGGACGTGTTGGTGCTGAGGAACTTGACCAAGGTAGGTGTGACCAGGTCGACTGCTGTGTGGAGGGGCTCCCACTGGCCCCTTCACCTTTCTGAGGGACCTGCACTCTCCCAGGTGTACCGTGGGCAGAGGATGCCAGCTGTGGACCGCTTATGCCTGGGGATCCCCCCTGGTGAGGTGAGTCCAGAGATGGAGGCCTGGTGCAGGGGCAGCAAGAGGCTGCCCTACTGCGTGCCCTGCCCATCCTCCTTTGCTGAATATCTACTATGTGCCCACTGCCCTTTATTAAGCAAATACTGTATCTATATCCACCACCTTTTATTGGGCACCTGCTGTGTGCCAATATTTGTGCTCCTACTGTGAGCCAGCAAAACCTCATTAAGCACCTACTGCATGCTTACATCTACTGAACACACGCTGTGCTCACCAAAGAGGTGTGCCGAGTACTTTGCTGTCTCTCAGCATTTATCAAACTCCAATAGAGTTTATTGAACCCCTAGTGTATACATGTTTATATCAAGCACTTGCTCACAGCCAACATTTATCAGGCACATGCTTTGTGTTAGTTCACATTCCGGCACCTACTATGCACATTTATTTGCTGTGTGACACTTATTGGCCACCTACTAGGGCTGGAACACATCTGCAAACACGTGCTATATGTTAGCACACATTGCAGTGTATGTGTGTGTGTGTGTGTGTGTGTGTGTGTGTTTGTGTGTGTGTGTGTGTGTGTGTGTGTGTGTGTGTGTGTATTTTTTCTTTTGAGATGGAGTCTTGCTGTTACCCAGCCTGGAGTGCAATTGCACAATCTCGGCTCACTGCAGCCTCCACCTCCCAGGTTCAAGAGATTCTCCTGCCTCAGCCTCCCAAGTACCTGGGACCACAGGCACGCACCACCACGCCCTGCTAATTTTCGTATTTTTTGTTTGTTTGTTTGTTTTGAGACAGAGTCTTGCTCTGTGGCCTAGGCTGGAGTGCAGTGGCGTGATCCCCGCTCACTGCAGCCTCCACCTCCCGGGTTTAAGCAGTTCTCCTGCCTCAGGCTCCCTAGTAGCTGGGACTCAAGGTGCATGCTGCCACGCCTAGCTAATATTTGTATTTTTAGTAGAGACGGGGTTTCACCATGTTGGCCGGGATGGTGTCAATCTCCTGACCTCATGACCAACCTGCCTTGGCCTCCCAAAGTGCTGAGATTCCAGGTATGAGCCACCACGCCCAGCTGCCTGGTCTTTTTTTTTCAGACAGTCTTGCTCTATTGCCCAGGCTGGAGTGCAGTGACGCATTTTGGCTCGCTGCAACCTCCGCCTCCCAGGTTCAAGCCATTCTCCTGCCTCAGCCTCCCAAGTAGCTGGGATTACAGGAGCCTGCCACCACGCCTGGCTAATTTTTGTATTTTTAGTAGAGACAGGGTTTCACCATGTTGGCCAGGCTGATCTCGAACTCCTGACCTGAGGTGATCTGCCCACCTCAGCCTCCCAAAGTGCTGGGATTAAAGGTGTGAGCCACTGGGCCAAGCCCACAGTATATCTTTACTAAGCACCTACTTTGTGCTGGCCCAGCTCTCCACCTTGGGCTGACTGTGCATCCAGCCTAAGTGCACACAGTGTGCCAGGAAGCATATGGAATGCTCACATCCTGATATTTGCTGAGTAGTTGCTGCATATGACCTTTGTAGGGTACCCACTATATGCCAAAAGCTACTCCCTGCTGTGTGACAGCTTTATGCATTGCTACGTACCAATATCTGGCTAGCTCCCCTAGGGCACCATCCATGGGGAAATTAGAGGTGCTGAGGCTGGGTGTGGCGGCTCATGCCTGTAACCCCAGCACTTTGGGAGGTCAAGGTGGGAGGATCACCTGAGATCCGGAGTTCGAGACCAGCCTGGCCAACATAGTAAAACCTTGTCTCTACTAAAAATACAAAAATTAGCCAAGAGGGTGCCGCACACCTGTAGTCTCAGCTACTCCGGAGGCTGAGACAGGAGAATTGCTTAATCCCAGGAGATGGAGGTTGCAGTGAACCGAGATCATGCCAGTGCACTCTAGCCTGGGTGACAGAGCAAGACTCTATCTCAAAAAAATAAATAACAAAGAAAAAAATCAGAGGTTCTGGAACTAGGGCCTGGGGTCTCACTGAGCACCGTCGGTGGGCATCCCTGCAGTGTTTTGGGCTGCTGGGCGTGAACGGAGCAGGGAAAACGTCCACGTTTCGCATGGTGACGGGGGACACGTTGGCCAGTGGGGGCGAGGCTGTGCTGGCAGGCCACAGGTGAGGGGCGGCAGGTGGGGTTGGGGTATGGCAGGGCGGGCCCTGATGTCCATGTTCTTCCCCGCTCCCCTACTTCCGATGCATGGACTGGGCTCACTGCCTCCCACCTGCATGGTCTCTGGGACCCCTGCACCCCTCCATCCCACACAGAGAACAGGCCCTGAGACACCCCTGTCCCTTACCAGCATGGTCCTGGATGGGTGGGCCCTGAGACCCCTGTGTTAGCCACCAGTATGGTCGGGAACTAGCCAGCTCTCTGAGCCCCTGCACCTCCATACCCAGCGTGGCTCAAGAACCCAGCGCTGCGCACCTCAGTATGGGTTACTGCCCTCAATCGGATGCCATCTTCGAGCTGCTGACGGGCCGCGAGCACCTGGAGCTGTTTGCACGCCTGCGCGGTGTCCCAGAGGCCCAAGTTGCCCAGGTCAGCCCACTCTGCCCCCAACACTCTCACCTCCCTGGGCCCACCCGACCCAGGCCATGCCCCTAAAACCTGGTCCAATCCCGCACTCTGCCGCCTTGGCTCCACCCCCTGTCCCCGCCCCCAGATCGTGCTTCCTGTCCCACTTCCTGGTCCAATAGGGATGTGGCTAGCCCGCCTCTTTGCCCCACCCCGCCAAGTTCAAACATTCTCATTGGTCCACCAACCCTTTTTTCCAGCTGTACGTTGCCCCTCCCACCTGGAGTGTCCCGCTGTGACCCTGCTCATTTGCTCCTCTTCCACCTCTCCCTTAGGGCTTTGCACCTTTCTTGCGGGTTCACCATCTGCATCTCACTCTGGCTGTCACCAGTTTCCAGCCCCTTCACTGTCTCTTCCCCCTGCTTGGAGTTCTCTTTGCCCTGACCCCCACCCCACCCTTAGCCTGTCCCATCCTATGCCCTCTCTGGCCCCGCCCTATCCCCATGCTGGCCATGCCTACACCATGGCCCCGCCCCACACTCATTGGTCCCGCCACATATCCATGCTAGCTCCACCCACATTGCTAGCTCCACCCACATCCTGCCACCACCCACTACTCATGCTGGCTCCACCCACACCATAGTTCTACCCCATGCTACTCATGCTGGCTCCACCCACACCATGGCCCCACCCAATTAC
>PVKV010027684.1:0-26089 GCA_004027835.1 Alouatta palliata | reverse complement strand
GCAGCACAGTTTACAATAGCAAAGACCTGGAACCAACCCAAATGCCCATCGATGATAGACTGGACAGTGAAAATGTGGCACATATACACCATGGAATATTATGCAGCCATCAAAAACGATGAGTTTGCATCCTTTGTAGGGACATGGATGAACCTGGAAGCCATCATTCTCAGCAAACTGACACAGGAACAGAAAATCAGTCCGCTTTTCAATCAGCTGAACGGGAGACTCTGCCTTCCCGGAGCTCCAAACGCCAACCAAAAGGGCACTCAGTCCCGTATACTCCGGACTGAGAACCACCACGCCGAGGCGGCTGCAAAACGGCCGCGCCGGCCAGAAAAGTCGCGCTGGCGACCCGTGGGACTCCCCCACCAGGAGGAGGGCAATAAAAATTCGTCTGAAAATGTGGCGTCCGCTCACTCCCTGCGCTTTCAGTGGGAGCTACAATCCTCAGCTGCTGCTAATCGGCCATCTTGGCTCTCTATCTCTTTCATTTTCTTGATGTTCATGTGCTCACTGGAGCAGCACTTTTAATTTCCTCCAAGAACTCTTCCTTTGCATTCACAACTTGGCTATTTGGTGCAAGAGGCCCAGTTTTCAGCCTGTGGTGAGGAAAGAGACCCAGGCATCTGGGATCAACTCCCCTTTGACTTCCACACTGCATTTTAATAGAAGAAAAGTCTGGCCAACTGGCGCCTCCTGAATCACCTTCCTGTAAATAACAGGCTTGGTATTAAGGAAACTCTCCAGAAGACACTGTTTTTACTTAAACAAGATCAAATCTCCATCTGGAGACCAGAACCTTTTCACATGTGATTCCTAAAACTGTAAACCCAAAACCCTTTCGTATGTGATTCCTAAAGCTGTAAACCCAGAAATCTTTTCACATGGGATTCCTAAAGCTGTAAATCCAAAACCCTTTCGCTCGTGATTTCTAAGGCTGTAAACCTAAGATTCTTTCGCATGTAATATCTAGAGTGTAAGCCTACGTAAAGGCAAAACCTTCCCTTATTAGATGAGCTGGGTTTAGACAAATCATCGCCCACCTCCCAGCCTTAATATAAGCCTCTTCCTTCCCATTTGGTGTTTGAGAGCTCTGTTTCTCACGGCTGATCTTGCTACAGTCTGAGTTTCTGACATGTCTTCCTCACTGAGCTTAATCATTTCTGGCTTTTGATTGAAAGTGACAGACATGCAGCTCTTCCTTTCATTTGAACACTTATAGGCCATTGTAGAGTTATTAATTGGCCTAATTTCAATATTTTTGTGTCTTAGGGAATAGGAAGGCTCAAGGAAAAGGAGAGAGATGGGGGAACAGCTGGTCAGTGGAGCAGTCAGAACACATAAGAGTTATTGATTAAGTTAATTGTCGTATGGGTATGGTTTATGGTGACGCGACACAATTACAATAGTAACATCAAAAGTCAGTGATGACAGATCACCATAACAGGTACTACAGTAATGAAAAAGCTGGAAATACTAGAAGAATTACCAAAATGTGATACAGAGATACAAAGTGAGCGCATGTTGGGAAAGATGTTACCAAGAGACTTGCTTCATGCCAGGTTACCACCAACCTTCAATGTGTGAAAAAAAGTGTACCTATAAAAAAATACAGGCACACTTATTCTCTTGCCCTTCAATGTGCAAAGCAGTGTGCTTTGCACATTGAAGGGCAAGAGAATAAGTGTGCCTGTATTTTGAACGCTCTCTGCATTTACTTCTGCTCTGCTCTTACTTCTATCATCACTACCCTGCTGCTGAGCCACACACGCAAAAGAAAGAAATCCGAAAGTGCATGATGGCTTAGAAGTGGGACTATTTTCATCAGAAGAAATGTGGTAATCTAGATTCCAGTTAAACTCTTCATCCCAAGCCTCAGTATCCTTCTACTACCACAATATACTATCTCACATTCGTTTGTATATACACTTTGCACACATGCACAATTTAATTTAAATGGGAATTGACAGTAAAAATACATTTTTAATGACAAAGTGAAATGATACGAGAATTAAAAACTAAATGTTTATGCTTGTATGTTATTTTGCAGATACATAAGTAAATCCATTCGCTACACATGAAAAAGAATGAGGCTTTTCTCTTAATCAGTGCAAAACTATTTGACAGGCTAAGTTCTGCATGCTTCAAGCGTGTTTTATTCAGGTAGACATCCTCAGTTTTATTTCAAAATGGATATCACTATCATTTATGATTTTGAAGCTCAGAGGAATTTGTCCGAACAACTCATTTTTTAAAAAAAGAAATTAAAAGTCATCTTTCTTTAACTCATTTCTCTCTTTTTTTGGTACTTTGGGGATAAAAAAAGTTCACCATTGCTAAGTAAATTTTTCCATACAAATAAATGAAGAATTTGTAATAACTTCTAATACTGAATCTTGGAGAATTTTTAAAGTATAGAAACTAGATCAGTAAAAATGAGAAAAAAAAATATAGTTCTCTGAAAGTCTTCCTTTTTTGTAAAGTTATCACAGAAAACTTACTCAAATAGGAATACTCAAATAGGCATTATAGGTTTATGTATGTGCCTATTCCTGTGATACTCAAATAGGAATAGTATCTAACTATTGATATATATATCAATCAATAGACACTATTCTATTGATTGATATCTATCAATAGATACTATTCCTATTTGAGTATCTATATTTAAATAGAAAGAATATATTCAAATATCTATCAATAGATACTGTTCCTATTGGAGTATCTATATTCAAATAGAAAAGATATTCAAATAGGAAAGATACTCAAATAGACACATATATACACCCTAGAGCCATCAGCCTCCCAAGAGAGGCAGGTGGATGATGGGTTTCATAGCACCTGGCATGTAATAAGCTCTTAATAAACATATTAATTGAATGAATGAATAAGTGACCTGCACAGCCATGTAAGAAGAAGCCGTGGATAACAGTCATAAGCACAGGATAACAAGTCCAGGATACAGAATGTTAAGAGTAGCTATACAAAACCACTAATTATACACCAATGTTCCTACCAAAAAAAAAAAATTAATGCATACAAAGACAAAAAATCAAAGAGGCTCAAAAGGATGAATTAGCTGAGAACAAACTGGCTAAGATGAAAGTTGTTGTGTATTTCTGGTAAGGGTGGTGGGCGGGTTTATTCTAATGTGTAGAGCCAGAGAGAGTTTGCATGTTCACACAGAAAAGGGAGGGAAAGTCAAGCAGAATATGAATGGGCTTTCTCATGTGGGAATTTTCAGAGCTGCAAAGGCCAGGTATGACTCTGTTGGCCTCCCCTTGGGGATTCTGCAAGACCTAAACGAAGCTCTTGTGGGGTACAGGGACTTAGAGGTCTTAATGGTGCACTCTTTGCAGAGTGTGCAGTCCATGGGCAGATTGTGCCAGAGGTGACCTCAAGTCCACGTGTCCTGAATCACATCCAGGGCTGCTGTCCTAAAATGTGTTGCTTGCCTGGGCCTTCTGCAAGAAAACCTAGGGCACAACTGTGTGACTCAAATCCTGAAAATAGTTGAAATAGTGGCTGAAGGCAAACAGAACAGTCTTTGGATCAAGATGTGCCATTTAGCCTTGTCACAGCTCTTCATCAAAATGAGAGGAGCAGATTCGGATACTGAATATTCTTGCCCACTGCAGCAGAAACTGCCCTCGGTGAGAGGTGGGAGGGAGGAGGGGCCACTGAGGAATCCCTGCTTTGACTAATGCAATGCCACAGTGGCTCCTCCGCTGCAGAACTGCTGAGCTGGTTTTTACTTTGCCTCAGGTGTCACTGGCAACATTGTCGGTTAGGTAAAGATTGCTGAATCCTTATTCCTGGCAATGAAGGGAGAAATAGAAAGTGCACAGCTGGATTTTCTGATCACTGGTTGGGTTTGTGAGGCTTAGGGCTGGGGAGGGAGGGAGTCATCTTTTAATGTGCTAAATGAACAGTCAAGCTGGAAGTCAATATCTATAAAATCGTAAAGGGAATTCTATATTTTGTCTGCTGCCAGTTCTCAGGGCTGTTCTTTAAAAAGAAATAGCAATTTTCTTTTAAGCAATTCTATGAAATAAGCAAGAACCACCCCCCCAAAATGGAAAATCATCAGACTTAAATAATTTAAATACAAATTCTGTCTTCTCTTTACAACTAGTCTATATATTTCTTGAGAGAAGGGACGTCGTCCACCTTTTTATCTGTTGCAGCCACATTTATGATGCCATACACACAGCAGGGAATGAATGCGTATTTTCGGAATGAATGAAGGAATACAGACCTACCACCACTCAACTCTCCATCAAGCAGAAATGCACAGGCCCAAAAAGGAAGTATAAAATCAATATATAAATTTATAAATGAATAAAAAGTTTGCAGCCAATATATTAGAAAGCAAATGCCCCTACTAGATAGAGCAAGGACTTTAGAGTAAGAGGACTTGGGTTCAAATCCTGACTCCACCAGCTTTCTGTGATGATCAGGAAATATTTCAATTCTTAAGCCTGAATTGCTAACTTTCCAGAGTTGTCATGGTTCTACAAAAGCATGAGTCAGATCATGTCACTCCTGTGCTCCAACACCTCCCTTCAATGGCTTCCAGTTCATGCAAAGTAAAAAGGAATGTCTTTGCAAGAACTTAGAAGGTTCCACAGGACCTGTCCACTCCCCACCCCGCTTACCTCTCTGACGTCATCTGTTGTGTCTCTCCCTCCTGAGGACTGTGTCAGCCATATTAGGGCACAAGCCAATACATTTCATTCACCTTGACTTCACCTTCTCTCTTTCTCTTGGTCAGCACCCTACTTCTGCTGGGTCACCCATTTACCAATAGACTTGGGCCAGGTGTGGCTTTCCAGTAGACCACGAGGGGTCCAGAAGGTACAATCTGGAAATGTGAGGAAGTTAATTCTGCATAGGGTAGCCTTTCACCAATGCAAAAGAGAAGATGGGAGGGAACAGGTTGATAAACTCCTGCCTTTTGTGAATATGCTGAGACGTAGCTTCTCCTTGCCATCCTTCCCTAGAACTCTGACAAGCCAAAGAAGATGGAACCTGCTGCACTTTTTGGCAGCTTGTGATGCTGTAGCCAACTCAATATACATCACATGGCTTCACATCTCTCTCTCTCTTTTTTTTTAGATGGAGTCTTGCTCTGTTGTCCAGGCTGGAGTGCAGTGGTGCAATCTCGGTTCACTGCAACCTCCGCCTCCCAGGTTCAAGTGATTCTCCTGCCTCAGCCTCCTAGCTTCACATCTCTTATCTCTCTCTTCTTCTTTCTATATTCTCCAAATCCAGCCTCTCACCTCCCAAATCCTTGCTTCAACCTCTGCCTCCTCGAAGAATAGAGCTAGCATTGATCATATCTTGTTGATTCATAATATTTCATTGTTTTATGTCTTCTTCCTAGAATGTAAGTTTAATGAGGGTAGAGATTTCATCTATTTTATCCACAGCAGACTGAATAGTGCCTGGAACTCAATCAACATTTATAGAATGAATAGATGAGTTTTTAGTACCGTATCCAGCATTGTATCTGGCATTTAGGAATTGCCAATTAAATGGAGATTTTCACCATTATTCTTATTATCTACAATCTTTAGGATGAGCTGTACTGTGTACTATGTGTATTACACAAAAATAAGTTTTTCTAGGAACAATATTAAAAACACATATAGTGTAATATTTTAAAACAATACTATTTCAAGACATTTTCTGTATCTGACTTTTTTTTTTTGCTTAATACTAATAATACTCCAATATCCTTACCAATGGGAAATAAACACATATGACAAAAAAATAGAGGAATAAAAGGAATAGGAGATACAGGCAAAAGGCAAGGAGGAGCTAAAAGAAGAAGCTAAGAAGGTAGGAAGATATAGGATTGGTGAGGGAAGAACATTCCTGGATGCTGTAGCAATATATAAACAATGCTGTAAAGGACATACAGAAGGCAGGACTGTCAGAGAAAGGGGAGAGAGACAAAGACAATTCATTACATATTTTTGCAATGTTGTCTCCAACCTTATGTCTTTGAGATTGCAATTAGAATACTTAAAAAGTTATATTTTCTTTCCTTGCATAGATTTTTTTCCTAGCATGTTGCCAACAAGCTGTGGCAACTGCTTTGATTTCATTCCCATTCATTCCCATTCATTCCCATGGTTCATAAGAGATACTTTCTCGGAGAGTCGTATTTCCAACATTCCCTTGGAGCTTTTAATATGAAAAATTTTTACTTTATGATTACATATCTGAAAAATTCAAAAGAATCAAAGGAAAATATACTGTAACACTGAGAGAATTTAGTAAGGGAGCAATTTTTAGAATTAACAAAGAAAAGGACCAGGCACGGTGACTCACACCTGTAATCCCAGCACTTTGGGAGGACAAGGCAGGCGGATCATGAGGTCAGGAGTTTGAGACCAGCCTGATCAACATAGTGAAACCCCGTCTCTACCAAAAATACAAAAATTAGCTGGGCATGGTGGCATGTGCCTGTAATCCAAGCTACTCAGGAGGCTAAGGCAGGAGAATAGCTTGAACCCAGGAGGCAGAGGTTGCAGTGAGCCGAGATCGTGCCACTGCACTCCAGCCTGGACAACAGAACAAGCCTCCATCTTAAAAAATAATAATAATAATTAACAAAGAAAAATACTAAAACATCCTATGAAGCCACCATCATTTCAAAAGCTTTATATTGGTGCTTAAAATAGGTAGACATGATTCAGAACATAAAATCCAGAAACAGACTTACATGATTAAAAAAATTTAATGTATAATAAAGTCAACTCTTAAGTCAGTAGGGAAAAGATGAACTCTTTCACAGGTGATGTTAGGATAACTGGATCACCATATGGAAGAAAATAAGATGGAATCTTTACTCGTGCTGTATGCCAGGATAAATTTCAAATGGTATATATTTAAATATATTTAAAAAACAAAATCAAACCATAGGTACTGTAAGAAAATGTGGCTGAATTCCTCTTTATCCCAGGAATGAAGAAAGCTTGCCTAATTATGACTTGAAATCTGAAGCAATAATAACATTTGATTTTTAAAAAGTCTTTTTTATGAAAAAAAAAAAGCATAAGCAAAGTAGAAAAGGGAAATGATAAACTAAGGAAAACTACATGTATCAGAAGTCAATACACAATATAAAAGAGAATCTAAACGAGGAAAAAAGGCTCACAGCTTGACCAACATTAGTCTAGAATTATGAACAGATAGTTTATGAAAAAATTAATGTGACGGACTCTTAGACAAATTAAATGATGCTCAATCTCACTTATAATAAAGGAAATGTTAATTAATATACTAAGATACCACTGGATTTAAACACATCAAATATGATTGAATTTATATGCTTATAATGATACATACGGGCAAAAAAAAAACCTTCATTGATCACCTCTGGAGTGATTCATTATTGTGAAAATCAGTAAGTAAAAAGAATGAATCAAGTATTTGTTCTGCCCTTCCCAAATAGACTGTTCCTCAGTGTAGTTAAAGAGGTGGCAGGGGAACTTTCCTTTTATAGAACTGTTCCAGCTAATAAATAAAGAATGATAAAATTCAAATATCTATCACCGTTCTGCAACCCCTAATGGAATTCATGCCTTAGAAAACCGCAAATTTCACAATGTATACCCCTTTAGCTTGGCTATCCCACTTCTATGCTCTTATCCAATGATACACTGGCAAAAATCTGAAAATGTATAGGTGATTCATTGCAGCACTATTTGTGAGACTGCATACACCTTGGAGCAATCCAAATGTCTGTCAATCAGGTATGAGGTGAATTAACTGGGGTGCAACTACAAAGTATTAGGTACCATGCAGTTGTTAAAAAAGACGAGGAAAGATTTCCATTATGATGTGATCTCCAAGATTTATGACCAAATGACAAAAGCAAGATGGAAAATAGTAAATGCAGTAGTCTAAGACAGAAGAGGGATATCAACCTATATAGAGAATTTGCTTAAAATTTAAAATAAAAGGAGAGAATTTTTTAGCGATTGCCTTGTCAAAAGAAAAGGGAATAAGACAGAACAGGAGTAGAAACTGAACTTCTTTGAATAAATCTTATCTTGTAGTTTTATCTTTAGAAAATGAAATTAGAATTAGAAAACAAAATTAATTTCTAAAAAAGCAATCTCTAAAAATCAAAAATAAAGTGAACTAAATGAACTTAAGTGGCATTCATTTAATAGCATAACCACAAAGAGGAACTATTCCAACTGCTGTTAAAACACATTTCCAACTACACCTTTCCAGCGACAAATCTGTAAGGCAAAAATAACCATGAACAATTTTTAAACTGTTTTCAGTAAATATAGTGCTTCCACAAGTGTTGATATTGTGACATGAAATTTGTGTGTGTGTGTCTTATGGGATAATGCAAAGGAGTCATTACTTTGGTGTCCCTGAGAACCTAAAATTTTGGCATAGATAAAAATACAATTGTAAGATTGATGAAGCTAAGTAAAAACTCGATGGTCTTAAGTTTGAACTGGAAGCTTCAGGACATACAGCAGATAAAGTGTATCTCAAACAGCAAATAAACAAACAAGAAAACAACCAAAAAAATGTTTTGGCTCTGTCTGTTGCAAGTCCTAGAATCAATGACCAGCCGGTAGCAATAAACAACCCTAGCACCCAGGTTTTGTCTTGACATGGCATTTTCCACTGAAACAAATATGTGCTCCTTGGAGAATGAGCTCTCCAGGCCTATAAGAAGAGTGTGGAACTTTGTATCATGCTAGAAAGCAAGGAAGCTGTGAAAGACTACTAGGGAGCTATCAACAAGACGCTGGAGCCAAGTGGGAACAACCAAATGTCCATCAACCAATGGATGGAGAAATCAAAAACTGTGTATTCACAGAACGAAATATTATTTGGCAATTAGAAGAAATGAAATATTGATACATGCTACAATGTAGAAGACCCTTGAAAACATTTTACTAAGTGAAATCAGCCAGTCACTGAAGACCACATATTATATTACTCCATGTATATGAATTATCCAGAACAGGTTCCTCTGTAGAGCTAGAAAGCAGATTAGTAGTTGCCTAGGTCTGGGGGTGAGGTACAGGGAGGGAAGTGGGGCGAAGGGAAATGGGGAGTAACTGCTGGTGGGTACAGGGTTTCTTTCAGGGATGACAAAAATGTTCTAAAACTAATTGTGGTGATGGTTGCACAACTCTGTGAATATGCTAAAAACCATCGAATTGCATCCTTTAAATGGGTGTTTGTATTGTATGTGAATAACATATCACAATAAAACTGTTGAAACATATTCAGGGGCCAACCTGGCCAAAGCTGGCAAATTTGATCCTGAACATATCAAATATGCTTACTTTCCCATGTTCATGATTCTACTAAAAGAAAAAAATCTTGATTATCTTTGGAAAATGTCTGGAAACAAACTCATTATTATTAAAATCAGGACATGCTATGATTTGAATGTATCCCCAAAAATGCATACATTGGAACCTAAGACACAGTGTGATTAAGCGTATTAAGAGGCTGTCCTTTGGGAGGTGATTAGATCTTGAGGGCTCTGCCCTCATAAATGGGATTAGAGCCCTTCTGAAAGGGCTCTGGGAAACTAGCCAGGCCTTTTGCCCTTTCATCTCTCCTGCCACATGAGGATACAGTATCAGTCACCTCTGGCAACAAGGCTGTACCTTGGAAGCAGAAAACAGGCCCTCATCAAACATTAAAACTGCAGGTGCCTTGATCGAAAAATCCAAGCATTTTTCCTGCCTTTTGTGAATGAACTGTCCCTGAGGGTATTAAATAGGTGACTGGGGAAACATTATAGAAATAATTCAGCTAGTGAATGAAGAGTAAAGAGTTAAGTGTCATCATCACTTTGCAATCCCTGACAAATTAATGCATTTAGTCAATCAGGGATTGATTTGATTTCTATGTGGCTCTCAGGCCAACAACAGAGTTTCTATTTTTAAAAAGTGGTGAAACAAAACAAAAAAGAATATGCGATGAGACCACAGGTGGTGTCAGTCCATTCTCACACTGCTATACAAACTGCCCGAGACTGAGTAATTTATAAAGAAAAAAAGTTTAATTGACTCACAGTTCTGCATGGCTGGGGAGTCCTCAGGAAACTTACAATCATGGTGGAAGGCAAAGGGGAAGCAAGGCGCCTTCTCTACAAGGTGGCAGGAAGGGGAATGCCGAATGAAGCACAGAAGAGCCCCTTATGAAATCATCAGCTCTCATGAGAACTCACTATCACAAGAACAGTATGGGAGAAACCTCCCTCATGAATCAATTACCTCCACTTGGCCTCTTCCTGAACACATGGGAATTGTGGCAATTACAATTCAAGATGAGATTTGAGGAGGACACAAAGCCTAACCATCTCAGGTGGCCTGAAAAGCCAGGACAGCTACTATCTGGCTCTGTACCGAAGCATCCTCCTGCCACCTTCAGTGCTCATCCACCAGGTCCAACCCCACAAAGAGACATGAAGCATCTTAGTGACTTTCAGTAAAAGGAAGTGCAGCCCAGCACAGAGCTACCTTGTCAGTCACCCCATACCATCACCATGGCTAGTGTTCAAAGACAAGAGATGCAAAAGACTGGTGTCCTCACCTCAAAAGGGACCCACAGTGTGGCACATGTGGCAGGATTCCTGCCGCAGAGCTGCCATGGGATCCAGCAGAGGCTGGCCTTCAACAGAGACCACGTCCCCACCTCACCCCTCGCCTTCCACTGTGTCGCTTCCTGATCCCTCCTCCTCCTGAGATTTCTGCCTTCATGAATCCCTTGGGTAGTCTTCCCTGGCTCCAGTTCTGCTTCTGGGGAAGTAAAGTTAAGGCCCTTGGCATCAGAGTGTGAGGGCTCAGGGGTGGCAAGACCTATTGGTGCCCCTGGCTTCTTCACAGGCTGGAGGCATCTGCCAAATTTCACCAGTGAAGCAGGTCCTGATTTCACCCCTGTCTCAGACTCTTCAGCTTGACTTCCCTCCTCCCAGAAGTCCCTTCATGGCTTTGACATCAGGGATACGGGGGCGGCCCCAGAAGTGAAGCAGAACTGGCAACACTGTCAGGCAGGCTCCGGGTGACATGACTGCACCCACCTTCCCCACCAACCACTGGCAGCAACACGGATTCCAGAGGGTCTCTGACGCCTCTTATTCCCACTGGATTTCTATCCGGCTGCATGCCTCATTTCCTCTGCCCTACACAACTTCTCCATCCATCTCAATGTGCACCACGTCTGGGGATGCCTGGGCTCATTATAGAACCTACTCCAGTCGTTGTCAGCAAACCTGTCTAATGTGGCAGAGGGGAGGAAAAAGAAAGGAAAAGAAATGGAAAAAATTATTACTGCTTTAAGACTTATGGGGGAAAAAAAAAAAACACGTTTCCCCACTAGATCTCACATGGCTAACAGTTTTAGCTCTCATTTTTCTCTTGCAGAAATGGAGGAAAAAGCATTGTTTTTTTTTTGTTTGTTTGTTTGTTTGTTTGTTTGTTTGTTTTCCTGATTTTGTGAGAGTCTGGAGGGAAAGGCAACATTTCGTATTGTCATTTGTATGTTTTGGCTTCATATGGGTTCCCTGCCCCACTGATGCCTAAAGAGCTGTCAGTGAGGGGGAGAGTACACAAACCAGTTTGCCTTTGATCATTTTGCATTAGAGCTGGGCAAAACAATGCTTATGATGTATTGATTTCTGCATGTTTGCAGAGCAAATGATTTTCAAGGGTGTATGTACACTCTTGGAGGTCTGCTCCCTGCTGAACATGGCTGCTCAAGTTCCACAAGGCACCTCAGATTCCAGAGGAAAAAGACCTCACAAAACCCCGCTGTCCAACCAGCTTTCCAAGATGAAGCTTCTGTTGAGTTGTCTCCAGGGATCAAATGTCTTTAAGAACACGTTTCAGAGTATTCAACCAGGGTTGTATCCTAAGTAGACTTAGAATCTATTTTCCAACATAGCTTCAGTGTCAGGGAGCAGCATCCTCTCTTCTACTCAGGACTTCTCCCACCCAGGGTTTCAACTTCCTACAGGTCGTCCTAGGGTGGACACGATTTGGGATATACTTCCTATTCCTTATTTTTCTGTGGACATAGTTTTCCTTTTGGACCTGTTTTTTTATCCCATTTTCCAATCTGGCCTGTCATGTTCATTCCACTCGTGTTTGTGAAAAGGTGCTGCTTGTCTAGTCCTCCGAGATGACACACTGAAAGGCAAGCAAGTCAGATAGGAAGGCCACTGAGTGCACGCCTGAACAGAACGTGGGGCGGGTCTGAGCCCAGCATGAGGCTTTTACAAAGGGGTGTGGTGTTACTGAGGGAAGGTGCTCTCTTTCCGGGTCCACAAGGGGGCATCATTTTAAGGGCAAGAACTTCCTACCGTGATGTCCCCCTCCCATCTCTCTCCATCCGGGAAATTTAATGGTTTATGTTTGAATTTCGCAGGCGCGGGAAGAAACTAGGAGTTAATCACTCCAGTGGAAGTTCTAAGGAACTCTTTTCATTGGCCTGGGGCTTAGAGAAGGTGAGGGTTCCTCCCAGGTTAAAAGTCCCCTTCTTCCACACCCCTTCAGACTCCATGTTTGGGTCCCCTTCTGCAAACACTCCCTTCATGGAAACTGTTTTTCTCTCTCCTGGATTTCCCCTGTGGAGTCCTCTTCCACCCTCTCTCATGGAAGCCTGTCTTCCCCTCCTAAACTCCATCTCTCTCTATTCCCTTCCACTCAGTGTGGAAGCTGCTTTCCTCTCCTGGATTCCATCTTTCTGGATTCTCTCACTCAGTGTGAGAGTTAGCTGTTTCTTTCTCTCTCCTTCTCCTATTTCTCTCTCTCTTTAAATAAATCACTTTCTACAAACACTTTTGAGTCCTGCATTTACTGCGCACTGCGCTGTGGTCCCCTCTCTCATTCTTGAGAGGGCAGGAGACCAAGAGCCTGAAGAAACGTCCTCTCAGGGGAGCTGAGGGCACTGTGAACCTCTGAACCCCAATATTACATTGCCCCCATGGAAGATGTCTGAGTTACTGGTGAATCCATCCGGGTCTGCAGCAACCTCAATTCTTGCCTCCTCAGAATTTGACTGAGAGGCATAAGGTGGAAAAAGAGAACAACGAAGTTTCAGAGCGGGAGTAGAGGTTTATTTAAAATGGCTTTAGATCCAGCCTGTAATCCCAGCACTTTGGAAGGGGGAGGCAGGCAGATCACCAGGTCAGGAGTTCAAGACCAGCCTGACCAATATGGTGAAACCCTGTCTCTACTAAAAATACAAAAATTAGCCAGGCATGGTGGCACATGCTTGTAGTCCCAGCTACTCAGGAGGCTAAGGCAGGAGAATAGCTTAAACCCAGAAGGCAGAGCTTGCAGTGAGCCGAGATCGCACCACTGCACTGCTTTCCAGCCTGGGTGACAGAGCTAGAGTCCATCTCAAAAAAAAAAAAAAAAAAAAAAGGCTCTAGAACAGGAAAGAAAGAGAAGTAGGCTTGGAAGAAACCCAAACGGGTTACTTGAAGAACAAGTGCAGTGTTTAACCTTGTCCTAGGGCCTTCTAGGCTGGCCGCTTTCCCATGGTTCTCCTGCGAGGGTGGGCTGCCCGCATGCACAGTGCCCTCCTTGCCCTTGGGAAGTGAGCACACTCCGTGTGTTTAGGAAGCTGTACACATGCCCACCTGAGGCTTTCTTCCCTTTTCCTGTGGCATGCCCTTGGAAGGTACTACTCTGCCATTTTGTCTCTTACTGCGCATGTCCAGGAAGCTGCGTCTCCCAGGTGTCTGCATTCAATTAACATGTCAGTGCAACAGATGTGGGCCATCAGGAAATGGCCTCTCCCTGGCACCAGCTGCCAATTTATCACTTTTAGAGAGGCAATGTGATCATTGCTGAACTATCACCCAACATTCCTAGCGGGTGGGAAGCCCTCTTCTGTCCTGCTCATGCCTGCTGACTACCTGTAATAATGGGAGAGGTGAAAAAGAGCGACCCCACTAGACTGTGGCTTTGGGAAAGCATATGCCTTTCTAAGGGAGATGACATTGAGGCTGAGTTTGAGTGACGGACATGATTTCAATAGGTAGAAATGGGAGGGGCGTGGTGGGAAATGCAAAAATGTTTTTTGTGGAGGGAACAGCCTGTGCTAAGGTGAAAGGCAGGGAAGCCCAGGTCGTGTTCCCTGGATGGGAATCAATCCAGTGTGAGCTGAAGCCCAGAACATGGATGGTAAGCAAGCAGGACAGTCGAGGCAGGTCCCCGCCAGATCAGAAGGGCCCTGAGAGGTGGGCCAGTCCTGCCTCACTGTTAAAAATCCATGAACCGCTACAGAGCTTTCAGCAAGTGAGCAGCCAGGTTGTAGGTAGTCTGTCTGGTTGCGAGGCGGCCAGGTTGTAGGTAGTCTGTCTGGCTGCGAGGCGGCCAGGTTGTAGGTGGTCTGTTTGGCTGCGAGGCCTTCCCTAACAAAGTGCCACAGACCACGTGGCTCAAACACAAATTGATTTTCTCATAGTTCTCGAGGCTGGAAGTCTAATATCGAGGCGTCAATAGGGCTTGTTTTTTCTGAGGCCTCCGTCCTCAGCTTGTGGATAGCCGTCTCCTGCCTGTATCTTCACATGGTCTATCCCTGCGTATGTCTGCGCCCTAATGCCTCTTCCCATAACGGCACCAGTCAGATTGGATTAGGGCCCACCCCAAAGACCTCATTTAAATTTACCTCTTTAAAGACCCTACCTGCAATTACAGTGACATTCTGAATTACTGGGTTAGAATGTCAACGTATGCATTTGAAGGAACACAATTCCACCTATAACATAGTTTATGCTTTTTAAAAATGCACTTAGAGAAGATGGAGGCAACAGAGAAAAAGGCCCTGGCATCATGGAGGCTGTTAGAGGCTGACGTGATGAGTCCAAGGAGAGGCAATAAACAAACTGGGAACGAGGACTTCACAGATTTCCTGAAGATGGATGTTTAGGACTCGGCACTGGGTGTCAGAGGGAAGAACTCAGAATGACTCCATTGGAACTCCTCGAGTCAGCTTGAACTTGACACAGATCTTTGCATAACAATAGCTCATCAATAAATAGGAAGGGAAGGACGACTGGATCCATGGGAGAGCTGGTTTGGGCAGAGACTAGGGTGGGAGGCACACTTGCTCTCAACAGTACTTTTGTATTGCTTGAATTTCTTGTTCAAAACATCAAATTCAATTCAAAAAATCGAAAACAAAATAAAGAAAGAATAAATAATTGTGGAACTTCTGGGGGTTTTCCATCCTGCACTAGTTTTTCATATCACTGGACTCTCTCCCTGACCCCTGGGCACATTTGTTGAGGACACCCTCTGAGAAACCATGCCAGAGTGGAAATTGCAGTTGTCTAAGGTGAGGTCAACTGCTAGAAAGAAAAGAAGTCAAAATTCACGAGATCCACAACAAAACAGTTATTTATGGAGAGCAATTTGCCGTGAAGAGGATTCACCCTGGACTCTTCCAGGAGGATTCGGTTATTAAGGTCCATCTCACCTCCCAACAAAGCCCACTACAAGAGGCTGCAGGTTGTTGAACCGATTGAATGAGATGACACCTACAGGTGCTTACCAGCACACCTAGTGCAGAGTGCTTGCCCAGCAAGTGTTAACTGTTGTCATAGCGCTAATAACGTCCTGTAGGGCATTACATTTTGTGGACCTCCTCTGTAAATTAGGTGGAGCAGAGGGTGCAGCCATTCTTGGTCACTGCCCCACAGCTCCTCCCCCAACATTTGCCAGCAGAACCCCAGCAGTATCCAGGGAATGAAAGGCCTTGAACTTCTGGGGGCTGAGCTCCCCCTGTAGCCCCAGGGTGAGCTGGGATTGGTCTCGGCCAGTCATAGTCATTTTACTCCCCTTTTTGGTGGCCAGTTTAAGCTTGTGGGGTGGTGACTGTTCTGTGTCAACCTCAACTGCACCATGAGGCATCCGGATATTTGGGTAAACTTTATTTCTGGGTGTGTCTGTGATGGTGTTTCCAGGTGAGATTAGCATGGGAATCGGTAGACTGAGTGAAGCGGGTGGCCCTCCCTACTGTGGATGGGCCTCATCCGTCTGTGGAAGGCCTGATTAGAACAAAAGGCTGAGCAAGAGAGAATCTGCTCTCTCTGCCTGCCTGACTGTGGACTGGGAGTCTCTCTTCTGCCTTTGGACTCATGCTAGAACTTAGCATCATTAGCTCTCCTGAATCTCAGGCCTTTGCACACAGATCCGGGGATATTTCAGCCTCCATAATCATGTAAGCCAATTCCTTACCTTACACACACACACACACACTCACATGTATGTATATAAATATGTCTCCTATTGGTTCTGTTTCTCTGAAGAACCCAGACTAACACAGCTTGGAAAGAGGTCACAGTCATGGTCAAGGGCAGTGGAAGTGAGAATCTGCTGGGGAACCTCTGGGAAATTATCTTCTGCTCTTAAAAAGTGACAGAGATGTTGTCATCTACATGGCATGCCTGGAATTCTGCTCTTAAAAGGTGACAGAAATGTTGTCATCTACATGGCATGCCTGGAATTGTGGTAGCCATCTCTGCATCATGAGGGAGACCAAGCTAAAAGGATAAATCAAGCCAACAAGGATGGCAGAGAGAGGAGGGGGATGAACTGAGTTTTAGAGGATTTTGTTGAACTGCTGAGTTAACCAAGCCGGGTACTGGCCTATCTCTGGACTTCTTGTTAAGGGAATAATGGATGACCTTAGCTTCTGTTACCTGCTCTATTACAGCCCAGAGACCCCTAACTGGTAAAACGTTGTTTGGTTCTTGTGAGAAGCTTTGGTTCCCAGTCTAGTGCACCTCTTACTGTTTTCTTCATCCAGACTTGGGATAGAGTTTTGGGGGAATCCCTGTGCAGGGGTCTATAAACCAGCATTCTTCCCACAAGAACACATCACATCTCCCTGAAGCGTCTTCCCCTTGGAAAAAACTTGGGCAAACAAGTACAATTTCCTGGTAGCCAAGCCCATGTGTTTCACACCAAATTCTTCCCAAGTTGAGCCCTCTTTTCTCTTGTGACTGCATCACTTTTGCTTTTCCTTTCAATGTTTTCAGCATCCCAGTGCTCACAACCCCAGTGCAGAATTCCAACTGTGGGCTCATCAGCTTTCTCCAGACTATTTTATTTGTGTTTGCCGGGATTCTTTTCTGAGATGAATCAGAATGCTTTTCCTACTGAAAAAGAAGCAAGGCAGCCTCACTGCCCCACACCTTGGGCTGCCTGCCATTCTTCTTCAATCCAGTCTCCCCCAGTGAACTTGAAATAGTAGCAAGCATAACAGTGCCTTCATTGCATTACATAGCTCTCAATAGTTTACAAAGCATTTTCACACATGCTATCTAATGTACTCCTTGTAACAATGGATGAGATAGGTAGAGCAGACATAAATATTCGTCTTTTACAGAAGCAGCAGCACAGTTAAAGAGGAAGGCTGGTTTGGCCAAGGTCAAATGGCAGGTAGCCGGCCCAAGTAGAAATCAGAGTTAACCAGAGTTTCTCCCCATCTAGTCCAATTCCACTCCACACACACTTAACCAGCCTTCCCTTTGTGTTCGGTACTTTGGGGCTTGCCTGGGACAACTGTGAGGGTGAGGATTCATGTTCATGTCCCTGCTTAAAAGAAATAGAAGGAGCTGCGCACAGTGGCTTATATCAGTAATTCCAGCACTTTGGGAGGCCAAAGTGGGCAGAACGGGAGGTCAAGAGATCGAGCCCATCCTGGCCAACATGGTGAAACCCCATCTCCACTAAAATACAAAAAATTAGCCAGGCATAGTGGCACACACCTGTAGTCCCAGCTACTCGGGAGGCTGAGGTAGGAAAATTGCTTGAACCCGGGAGGCGGAGATTACAGTGAGCCCAGATCGGGCCACTGCACTCTAGCCTGGTGACAGAGCAAGACTCCATCTCAAGAAAAAAAGAAAAAAAGAAATAGAAGGAAGTCAAACTGACATCAGACAGCAGTGACTGGAATCAAGGAGCCTCTCACCTTGCGTTTGTTGTGTGAATTTAATGTGGTTCCTGGAATTTATATATTCTATGCTTTCTTCTACTTGGAAAAATCACTTTGGGTTTGTTTTTTCTTGAACTGTGTGTCAGGAATGAAAAGCAGGATGCAGAGGATGTTCAGTGCCTATGAAGCTGAGCGATGCCTGTGATTAACACGGACAGCAGAGGCCAGCAGGGACTAGCAAAGACAGTCACGCAGAGAGGGATGCAGGCTCACCATAGAGAAACCAGTACTTACGTGGGGAGCTGAATAAAAAACGAAAGATACTAGCTGCATTTACCCAGTTTATTGTGTTCCAAGTGTTTCAATTAGCTATCAATGAACAACAAAATACCCGCAAATACAGTGCCTTAAAACCAGCCGGCCGGGCGCAGTGGCCCACTCCTGTTAGCCCAGCACTTTGGGAGGCCGAGTCAGGGGGATCACCTGAGGTCAGGAGTTCAAGACCAGCCCGGCCAACATGGTGAAACCCCGTCTCTACTAAAAATACAAAAATTAGCCGAGTGTGGTGGCAAACACCTGTAATCCCAGCTACTCGGGAGGCTGAAGCAAGAAAATTGCTTGAACCTGGGAGGCAGTGGTTGCAGTGAGCTGAGATCGTGCCACTGCACTCCAGCCTGGGCGACAGAGTGAGACTCTGAAAAAAAAAAACACAACTACGTGTCAGTGTGTCATTTCTGAGTTTGCTGGGGAGTTTCTGCTGACCTGGGCTAGGCTCGGGGTTCTTACCTTGGTTCACTCATGTGTCTGCTGTCCACTGGCAGGATGGCTGGGCACAGGCTGGTCTCAGATGCCAGTGGCTGGGACAGTGTGGCTGGACTTCACAGTCTCTCCTCCTGCAACAGGCTAGCCCAGGGCAGTTTTCAAGGCGAGGCAGAGGCGCACAAGTGTGAGCAGAAGTTTGCTGTGACTCTGCAGGCCCTGGGTCACACTGGCCACAGGGTCGCATCTGCTACACTCTTGGAGACAGTACAGGTGACAAGGCTGGCCCACACACAGGGGAGGGAGGTCAGTCCCACCTCCTGATGCCCACTGTGTTCAGATGCAGTGCATGCTCGCCACACAGACAGCAATTTCCACACGCTGTCATGGGTAATGCTCACAACACCTAGAGCTGAGGAATAGTCTCTGATTTGTTACTGAGTTTTACTGAGCATACTTTTGAGAACTTTGATGGAGCGAACAGATTTCATTTTCATCTGAGATGTATTTTAAGAACACCTCTTGCCCAGAAGTTAAAAAAAAAATTTCCTTCAAAATTCGTGTTACACAAAAGGAACGTCATTAGCTCTAACCATGCCCCTCAGAGCTGCAGAGTATTTTAAGGCTTCTATTCGAAGCTAAAGCAAACTGTCAGAAAAAATGTAATGTCTTACCATGGTACACGTATACCTATGTAATAAACCTGCATGTTCTGCACATGTAACACAGAACTTTAAATACAGTAAAAAAAAATCTGAAATATATCCTTCTGAATATATTTTTGTAAATGTCTAATCATAAATGGTCATTTTTTAATGGGACACTAAAGGCCAGAATTGATCTAACACCAACAACAGTAAACAAGTGGGAGAAAAACAAACATCTCTCCGTGAATCCACTTTGTGAGTGCCCTTGTTTACTACAAAGAGTGGTTTTCTTGATGATTAAATAAGAACTTCTATGTTTAGAACAATTATCATTCACTGGGAGGTGTGGAGTCAACCTGGAGCACCTCTAAAAATAAAAAACTTATAATAGTCAAGCATATTCCCTTTTCCTAGCAGGCAGTAAAATGACAGCCACGCTCAAACAGGCAATTACAGTTAAGGAAGGCACATAACGGAGGTCCCATTTGATCACTGCTGAGGTTAGACCTTTCAGAAGAGGCATGCTCTGGAGAAAGAAGCCAGTGAAGAGAGCAAAAGGGACGAGCAGCCAGAGCTGCTGCTGTTGATGTCTTTGTTGATCTATCCATCCATAATCGTATCTTTTGAGCACCAGCTTTGCACAGGGCATCATCTTAGAGGTAAAAGAGAAAAAAATGAAATAAAAATAAGTCTTCCTCTGGCTTTATGATAGTTCTACAAGGTCTAGGGTCTTTGGGGAGGACAGAGTGATCCCAGCCCCAGTGTTCATATCACCCAGCCAATGCCCACGCTTACGTGGGCATCTAGCTGCTGCTCCACCATGCCCTGGAACGGTTCTAAGACACACTTCTGTGCTTCTTGCTGCAGCTCCTCCCAGTGGCGGTCCCCTGTCTAGGGGTTCCCATGCACTCTCCACCCCCAGCAGAGCCCAGTGTGCACCCTCAGGTGGACAGACGAATACGAGATGAGCCTGAGCTGGGCTGGTTGAGCTGAATCTCCAACTTTCTCAGCTTTCGATTCCCCCAGGGTAGAGCAAGGGGCTGTGTTAAGAGGTGGATGGCTCCTCCAGCTTTTACCTGCTGAGTCTGCACAGGGAGCCATCTCCTGGGTGCAGTCAAGTCAGGGCACGGAGTGGAGCAAGAGTTAGAGGCCCCGGCAGGAGCAGGCTCCACACCAAGATCCGCAG
The DNA here is from genome assembly GCA_004027835.1 of Alouatta palliata. Taxonomy (NCBI): domain Eukaryota; kingdom Metazoa; phylum Chordata; class Mammalia; order Primates; family Atelidae; genus Alouatta; species Alouatta palliata. Next base: position 5,539 of record PVKV010027684.1, on the reverse strand, counting down.
CTTAGCCTGGGAAAGCTGGATTTCTGTGGTTACATGTAAGACACAAAACGGATTGAAGACAGATTTCCATTAGCGATAACAGAAACTAGCAAATAAATGGAAACATTTCTTCTGGCCCTTGAGCGGCAGATTAGAGATTTAGCTGGGAACCTGGAATTTTGGCTTCCATTCTGCTTCTGCCACTTGCCGGCTGTAAGATTTGAGGCAAGTTACTTCACCTATTCAGAACTCAGTCTCCCCAAGAGTGAAATGGGAATATGAGGGGCCTGCCTCAGTGGGTCCTTGTTTAAAGAAGCTATTATGTTTAAAGACTATGGAACAATACCGGCAAACTGTGAGAACATGTCAGGCTGGTGCAGCACAGCCTCAGAGCACAAAGAGAAGGCCAGGGCTCCTGCCCTCATCTCTAACTCTGAGTGGTGATTCAGGCTGCTGCCCCTAATGGCCTAAACAGTAGCTGCAGAGGCCTGACAAAACCCAAGAGCTATACAAAAGCTCAGGTCCTGGAGATCAGTCTAATTTTCACTGGTGAGCAAGGAGAGGCCCTTTGGAAGATCCTAGGGAAGCCCCCAGGCCCTGACAGCCACGGCCAGTCCACAGACTCTCTACACTGCTGGGCAAACAGGTAGTTCTCCCTCATTCCTCATTCCCACCAGCCTCCTGGTCCAGGCATCTTTTTCTCTTTAAAGAGTCCCAAATGTGAATTTGAAAGGTAAGGAGGGAGAAGCAGACAAGAAAAGGGAAAGGATGTGGTAGGAGTTGCCCCTGATCCTCACATCGTTCTAGAAAGAACCATTCCTCAGGCTCCCCCTGTGAGCAAGGCTCTGAGCAGCTGATAGCCCAGGACAGTGAAGGCCTAGCTCTGTTCTGACAGGCTGAGGTGGAAGGGAAAGACGTATTAGGCAGAAAGAGAAGATGTGTGACAGGGGGACAGAGGTTGCTTCAGACAACTGCTTGCAGGAGCTACAGAGCATGCATGCACACACACATGTGTACATGTAGGCATACACACGCACATATATAGGTACACACATGCACACACGTAGGCATACACATGCACATGTATAGGTACACACATGCACACACATAGGCATACACACGCACATGTATAGGTACACACACGTACACACGTAGGTGTACACATGCACATATATAGGTATACACGTAATTGTACACACATGTATATAGGTACACACATGCACACATGTAGGCATACACACGCACATCTACAGGTACACATCTGCACACACATAGGCATACACATGTACACATGTATGCACACATATGCACACAGATAGGTGTGCACATGCACACACATAGGTGTACACACACACATATATAGGTACACACATGCACATACATAGTTGTACACATGCACATATATAGGTACACACCTGCACACACATAGGTGTACACATGTACACATGTATGCACACACATGCACACAGATAGGTGTGCACATGCATACACATAGGCATACACACACACATATATAGGTACACATATGCACACACGTAGGTGTACACACACACATATATAGGTACACACATCTACACACATACTTGTACACATGCACCTATATAGGGTATACACGTAGGTGTACACACGCACATATATAGGTACACACATGCACATACATAGTTGTATACATGCACATATATAGGTACACACCTGCACACACATAGGCGTACACTTGCACACATGCATGCACACAGTCACATGCACGAATGCACACATAAACACAGGCACACACACACAGGCCTTCCACATACATAAATAAACACACAGGTATACACACACTCAGGCAGAGCTACTTCCATCTGCACAATGGCAGAGGCAGTGACAGGAATATCCAACTTACTTATCTGCTGGTGAAGACCCAGATCAATTTCCTGGATGGTGACTTTCTGTCCAGTACTTGTCCCCTGTCTTCTAGAATTTGAGGCATTGAGAATTGACAGCCATGGGCACTGGAGGTCTGTAAATATTTAGCAATCAGCTCTCTGGGGGTCGGGGATATGTTTGCCAATTTCTGTGGTGCAAACACTCCATTTATGGATGATTTCGGGCTATCAAAACGATGTCACTGAAAGCAGTGTTGGTAAGAGACACCAGCAGTCAGCTCTTGTAAACAATACAGCTGGCTTAGGCACTAAGGAATGACAATTTGGGTAAAATGAAGGAATGGTTTTCCAGATCAAAAGACCACTGTGATACCAAACACCAACAAGAAACAGAACTGACACACCATCTCTTCTACTGGCCAAAATCTACTTATTCAATTGACAACATGTGCTCCAGTCAACCAAAACAATGGAGAAATCTTAGGAAGAAAACACTCCCTTTTGATTTATGACACAATGTATAGTTAACAAATGTAGAATCTTTTTCTGTCCAGAAATTGCAAAATGATAAATATTACTGTGTAAGCTCTGGAAGACGTCTACCCTGATGAGATTTTCAGTTGTTTTGGTTTGGTTTGGTTTATAATAACTTTGAAAGCTTTATATCACACTGCATTAGGGGAAAAAGAGAATTTACTAGAAATGCACCCAAAGTGAGGCCAGTGTGGAAGGATATGCCACCTCACATGTGTGGGACAGTTTTGCAAGAGGGATTAATGGTCACCTGAATCCTCAGAAATGACTGACAGGAGTGGGCAGAAGCAAACTCCCCCTTCCTGAGAAATCGCTAAGTCCTTCTGCAAGCAGCAGCCTTGTGGCATCCTGCAAAATCCTCATCAAATGACTTCTTTCCTTCCTTTGCTTCCACCCAGTTGTTTGCGGCTCACATTTTTATTATGTTTTCTGGATGTAAACTTGAGATGGCTCCCAATGCAAACAGAGAAAGCTCCTGTTACAGTCCATTTAAAAAACTGCCCACTTGAATAGGGGAAGAGAAAACACATTCTGTATTTAATCAAAAGCAGTGGAGCCTCAAACAATAAGTAAGATTACAATATTCTTGAGGGAGGCAAAATTTTCAGTTTCCATATAAACTCTACAATTGGTTATCTCTATACCATTCAGAAACTATCACAGCCAAATAAGTGAAATATGCTCTGGACAGCCAAGATCCTTAACAGAACAGCAATCAGAAAAAAGGGAAAAAAAGAGATAAAAATAGAACATCTCCCCTTGACACTAACCCCCAAGCAGAAAGCTATAAACCTATCAGAAGTGTAGGTTTCACATCTCATCCTTCAGGAATATGTTAACGAAGCTATAAGACGATCAGAGCCTGGATTTATGAAGCATCAACTTCTTTCCAACTCTAGATAAACATTAAACTCCAGCTTATAAGAGGAAAGGAGTTGATGAGTCTGGGTGTGATCACTTTAAGTAAATGTAATATCCAAAGTCTCAGAAACAACTTGAAAAACAGACAAATAAATAGGGAAGGGGCAGCAAACAGCTGGTTACTTTACACATCATCTGGTCAAGTTTCACACACCTCCATCTGCAAGCTCCCGAGGGAGGAAACCAGGATTCACAAAGGTCAACTTCTACTCACGTTCTCACAGCTGGTCAGTGGAAGAGACAGAATCAAACCCAAGGCTCCTCTGCCTTTTGCCATGAAAATAGCATACAGGTCCAAAGAAGATAAAAAATTCTTGGATCAGGAATAGAAGTACCCAGAACTTGCCTCCTCCACAAAGAAGGACCAAAACAGCAAATAGATAACCACACGTTGAATAGTGCATCTAAGATAATATACTGGAATTCAGCGGGGAAGTGGCAGGGACTCTGAGGCACGGAGCAGGGGAAAGCGAAGCAGCCAGCCTGCCTGAGATTGGCATAAAACCAGAAGAAAACTCCCCATTGTGGGGAAAATACAGGCAAGAGATTCCTAACAGTCCACATTCCCACCACAGACTCCTGCAATACTGGCCATCAAAGATCCCCTTGGCCCTCACAGGCCCTGAGCCTAGTACAGGAAGCTGCCTGAAGTATTCATGGCTGCATTATCCTGGAGAGGAAATGCTGGGTCCTTCTCACCCGCTAAGGCCCAGGCTGCTACAGCATGGCACCATTTTGAGAGCCCAGCGTCCACCAGCCTACATGCTGTTCCGGAGTCCAATATCCCCTGCATCTCCACATTCATGGACCCCACCCCCGAACTGCCCCCATGTCCACCCAGAGGTCTTTAGCATCACAACACCATCTGGACCCAGTGGTCTGGCTAGATCCTCAGCATTCTAGCCCATGCAGTGTCCTTTGCCCATGCAGAGAACAGGCAGTGCAGCACACCAGGAAGGTTACTTCAGAACAGAGGGAGCCTAAGTGCATGCTCCCCAGAGCCTGGGAGCCACCTGCTCAGGGCTACTGCCACCAACATAACCTCACCCCTCCAGTAATGGGGCTGCTGCAAACCTGCATGCCATCCAGGGGCCTGAGGATTGGACCACCCTGCCTGCTGTCACTGGGATCCAGACACATCATCCAGGTACCTGAATCAGCCCACCACTGCCCACTGCTATTGCCACAGCTGGCACCCATATACACTTTCCAGGAACCTGAGGAATAGCCTGCTATGCCAGCTGACACAGGCACCCATAGGCACTTCCCAGAAGCCCAAGGACAGGCCTGCCCAGCCTGTTACTTCTGTTGCTTGTGGCACCCACCCAAACACACCACCCAAGGGTCCAGGGACTGGACTACCCAGCTTGTCACCATCACCTCTAGTCCCTATGCACACTTCCCAGGAGCACAAGAGCCAACCTGCCACCACTACTGCCATCACTGGTGCCATGAGCACTCTCTAGGAGCCTGAGGACAGTCCTGCCCAGCCCACTAGTATCACTGCCAGCACCTGTACACACCACCTGGGGGCTTGAGGACTAGCTCACATGGGCTCCCCACTGCACTTCTGGCACCTGGGTGACATTCAGGGCCCAAGGACTGGCATGCCTGTTGTCCTTATCCCCATTCAGCAAAGCTTCATCACAGTCTCCACTAACAGCCACAGCCTATGCTACTGAGGAACTTGCAGACGTGACTGACATTGATTACAACCAAAGAAATCATATGGAGACAACACTATGTGTTCACACAGAATCAAAGCCATAATACCCTTAACAACCCTATATATACATCTACAGGAAAAAGTGCTTCCCTAGAAAAGCCATTCTATAAAACTGAAAGAAGTGACTGTTACTCCAGATGCACAGATACTAATATAAACACATAAGAAACATTAAAAAGCAAGAAAATGTGACACCTCAAAAAAAGAACACAATTTTCCAATAATAAACCTAAAGAAAAAGAAGTTATAAAATATCTGGAAAGGAATTCAAAATAATAAACTTAAAGGAACTCAGCAAGATAAGAACACATAAAAAATTAAAACAAAAAAACTGAAAAAGTTTGTGGTTTTTCAAGAAATCATGAACACACAACAGCACACCAGGAAAGCTACCCTCAGAACACAGGGAGCCCAAGTGCATGCTCAAGAAATTTACAAGGAAATAGATATCATTAAAAAAAAAAAAAAAAAAAAAAAAAAAAAAAAAAAAAAAAAAAAAAAAAAAAAAAAAAAA
>PVKV010027683.1:0-26089 GCA_004027835.1 Alouatta palliata | reverse complement strand
TTTTCCCTGTCCAGTCTATCATCGATGGGCATTTGGGTTGGTTCCAGGTCTTTGCTATTGTAAACTGTGCTGCAATGAACATTCGTGTGCATGTGTCCTTATAGTAGAATGATTTATAGTCCTTTGGATATATACCCAGTAATGGGATTGCTGGATCAAATGGAATTTCTATTTCTAGGTCCTTGAGGAATCGCCACACAGTCTTCCACAATGGTTGAACTAATTTACACTCCCACCAACAGTGTAAGAGTGTTCCTGTTTCTCCACATCCCCTCCAGCATCTGTTGTCTCCAGATTTTTTAATGATCGCCATTCTAACTGGCGTGAGGTGGTATCTCAATGTAGTTTTGATTTGCATTTCTCTAATGACCAGTGATGATGAGCATTTTTTCATGTTTGTTGGCAGCAGTGCTTTTCAAACATGGATATGGTGTGAATATCTGTGACCCCTCCCTCTCAAATTCATGTTAAAACCTAATGTCAAGGTGATGGTATTAGAAGGTGAGGCTATGGGAGGGTTTTTAGGTCATTAGGGCTCTGTCCTCATAACTGAGATTTGTGCTCTTATCAAAGAGAATCCAGAGAGCTAGCTAGCCCCTTCCACCACGGGAGATTATTATTATTTTTTAATTTAAATTTCTTTCCAAGAATGGGTATAAGCAACACCAAGGGAGATTATAATGAGAAAACATCTATCTATGAAGGAAGTGGGCCCTCGCCAAACACTGAAGGTGCCAGTGCCTTAATTTTGGATTTCTTGGCCTCCAGAACTGTGAGAAATAAATTTCTGTTGTTTATCAGCTGCCAAGTTATGATATTTTGTTACAGTAGCTCAGAATGCACTAAGACAAATGAGTACCAGACCAACTGAAGCTATTACTTTAAATGAAGACACCTCCCATCCCCCATCCCACCTCCCTGGTTTTGATTCAGCAGATCTAGGGTAGGTCCAAGTATCTGCTATTGTAACAAGCACCTCCTGATGAATCTGATGAAGTGATCCATAGACCACACTTGGAAAAATCCTGACCTCAACAGTACACATTTGGCCAGTCGTGGTGGCTCACGCTTGTAATCCCAGCACTTTGTGAGGCCAAGGAAGGCAGATCACTTGAGGTCAGGAGTTCAAGACCAGTCTGGCCAACATGGTGAAACCCTGTATCTACTAAAAATTCAAAAATTAGCTGGGCATGGTGGTGGGTGCCTATAATCCCAGCTACTCAGGATACTGAGGTAGGAGAATTGCTTGAACCGGGAGGCAGAGGTTGCAGTGAGCTGAGATCATGCCACTGCACTCCAGCCTGGGTGACAGAGCAAGACTCCATCTTAAAAAAAAAAAAAAAAAAAAAAAAAAAAAAAAAAAAAACAGTTCACACTTGAGTACGATTAATTTAATGCCTACCATGCAGAGTTCCAGGACATCTGGAATATATCTATTAATGTAATTACTCAAATGTACACTACTTTTCTAAGGAGTAGGGAAGATTGCTTTCCCACATGAGATCACAGTTAAATTCCAGAATATTCCTGGTGGTCAGGAGGATTGAGTATTTTTATACTGTTGTATAGACTAATCTGAAGGAAGGGTAGCGACTTACCTAAAGTGTCCCCATGGTGGGATCTGGATCTCTTGAGTTTTGCCTCAGTAGCCTGTCTAGCAGATACAATGCACACCTGGTTCATCTCTACAAACTACTGGTTTTGTACTGCAGAGTCAACACCCTCGTCTGACGTTACACTAGATGGGAGAGAAAAAGACAAGAAAGCACATGGAATGAGGAGGAAAGTAAGATGAAAAAGCACATGAAAAACAGAGGGTGGGGTGATGATGTCTGTCCTATCCCCCTACTCAGTTACTTTGAAGCTGTGCAATGATGTTTTTCCTCTTCCTCAGCTCCATCCCACAACCCTCTCCCACTCACACAGTGACAGTGAAGTTGTCATCTAGTGGAAATGTAGGCTTATCCCTGCTTGCTATTACATGTCCATGTATTCTCTCTGTAGTCATGCTATTACATTAATATATGACATGAAAACCACAATCTGTAAGTGAACACATCAATAAATTGGACTTCCTCAAAGTAAAAAACTTCTGCTTTTCCAAATATATGGACAAGAAAATGAAAATACAAGTCCCTGACTAGGAGAAAGTGCTTAAAATCTTGTATCTGATGGAGGACTTAAATCTAGAATATAGAAAATATCACAAAAGTCAGAGGAAAACAGACACTTCAGTAAATAAGTGGGCAAAATATTTGAATAGACATTCCACTAAAGACGATATATATACAAATGTCAAATAAGCACATGAAAAGATACTCAACAACATTAATCATTAGGAAAATGTAAATGAAAAGTGCAATGAGACACTACTATATTCTCATAAGAATGGCCAAAATTAAAGAGACTGACCATATCAAGCACTGGCAAGGCTGGGGAGGATAAAACTCTCATACACTGCTGGTGACAGCAGTGGTACAACCACTTTGGAAAGAGCTTAGCAGTTTCTTACAGTGTTAATCTTAATCTACCATATATCCAGTCACTGCACTCCTAAATACCCCAAAGAAAGAATGCATATATCAATGAAAAGACTTATTCACAAATGTTCCTATCAGTTTTATTTATCAGCGTCCCAAATTACAAACAACCCAAATATCCATCAACAGCTGAATGGATAAAACAAATAGTGATATAGCCATATACTGGAATAATAGCAATAACAAAGAATAAACTATTGATATATGCAACAAAATGTATAAATCTAAAATTAAATAGGGTGAATGAAAAAAGCCAGATTCCTCTTTAAAAAAACCTCTCTATGATTCTTCTTAAATACATTTCTAGGACATAAAACCAAATCTATAGTGATAGAAATGTGTTTACCTGGAGACAGGGTGGTAGAAAAGGTAGGGAGCCCAGGTACTATAGAACTGAAAATGCTATTTCCTGGGAAATAATAATAATAATACTTATGCTTATCTGATTATTTTAGGAGGTGTGACTGGGTATCGTTATAATTGGGCAAACTACAAAGTGATTGTTATTTTTAAAAATACTAAATTCTTGTACCTGACATTTAACTAACACTTAATAAACTCTCGGCCTCTTAAAAAATTACATTGCAGAATGGATGAAAACATGCCAACCATGAAAGCATGCATATTACAATCTCAAATTACTATGAAGATCTTCTAACCAATTACGTATTTCAACTTCCATCTGAGACACATGGGAATCATGAATTATTATTTATACAGTCAGAAAACTATGTGTAAATTTATTGCAAATGCATGTTAACTATCAAGTTCCTTCCTCAACTGAACAATTCATTGCTTTAAAAACGGTATCGCCAAATGGGCCTGAAGGGATACTACAAAGTATGTAGCTGCTGATGCATGCAATGAAGTCCACCTGTTCAGCCTCTTTTCCAATGATGAGATCAAAGTGGCTGCTCTACTTTTAGACTACTTTGTGAACTACACAGGTACTATTCTATAATGCAGTTCTGTTCAGATCTATGAACTCACTTGAGCCAGGCATCATATCCCACCAAGGATGGAACTGCTGGAGATCTCCTGAGGACTGCTGTCCTTCAAGTCTGAAGTAGAAGCTTCAGCAGCCATCATGACCCAGATCATCGGAACCCACCTCCTTCAGACACCTGATATAAGTTTAGTAGTCCCCATGAAGTGCTTCCTGGGGAGAGACAGACTCCAGCAATTACTATGCTTTATTGAAGTGACTCTGTGCCTGCAACCATGCTGGCACTGAGTTAGTGACCAATGACACTGATACAATTGGGTAGTGATCATAACAACCAGAAGGTACAATGAGTTTCTCACCAGGGCCTTTTCTTCTCCTTTCCATCTATCACCTAATAACAACTTTAAAAAAGAATGAGGAAATGTCCTGGGCCCTTGGTAGAGGAAGACAACTACTACCAACCTGTAGCCCAACAACAAGGAATCTGGCAATGGGGACACATACTCCTTCTTTCCCTCACTCACTTGCTAGTATCTCCTATTGGCCAAACTCAACTAGAAGCCTGAGGAGAAGGGATCTGAGTTGATGTTGTCTATAAGGATCAGACTTCTGGAGCACAGAGTAGGGTGGTGAGGAGTGGAGTGTAGATCTGAAGAGACAAATTAAGGCTATCCAGCACAGTATCTAACATACAACTATGCTGTAGGCTGAATAATAATACTCTGCCCCAAAGAAATCCATGTCCTAATCTCTGGAACAAGTGAATATGTTACTTTACATGGTAAAATGGACTTTACAGATATGATTAAGTTAATGATCTTAAAATGGTGAGGTTATTCTGGATCACCTGGGTGAGCCTGATACAATTACAAGGGTCTTTATAAGGAAAACAGGGAGGCAATAAAATCAGAGAAGTAGATGTGACCACAATATGGAGGGCAGAGTAATGTGAGGGCCTGAGCCAAGGAATGCAAGCAGCCTCTAGAAGCTGGAAAAAAGCAAAACCGAATTCTACGCTAGAAATTCCAGAAGGAACATAGCCCTGTTGACACCTTGATTTTAACCCAGTGAGACCTACTTTGGACTTTTGAACTCCAAAACTGTAAAATAATAAATTTGTGTTGTCTTCAAAAACTAAAAGAATAAGAAGTAAGCTGAATCCATAAAGCACCCATTGTCCCATAACAACCACAGGGCTATCTATCATTTTGCACCTGTGTTATCACTGCAGGTGGCAGCAATCCTGTGGGTGAGCATTCTTATTCTCATTTTACATAAGGGGACGCTGGGCTAAGAGAGTCCTTACCTGTCTCATCCTCCCACGTCCCGCCTTTACATAGAAAGTAGCCCCAGGACACCCGGAGCAAGACACTACATTCATTGGGGCCAGGAGGGTCCCAGTTCTCTCTCTCATGAGACAGCCAGGGCAACTTGTGCCAAAGCGGGAACGAGACGACTTCGATCTGGGCTTCTTTCGTCTCTCCGCACCCCGGGAAGGTTCAGCCCCCACCGCGGGGCACCCACACCCTCATTTGAGCCCCAAACATCTGAAGGCGGGACCCTGCTCTTTTTGCCCGGCCATGTTTGTCTCTATTTTAAGTCTTCACGGTCGCCGCAATGACGTCAGGTTTCTATGGCAACCGTGATGCGTAGGCTGGTCCAGCACACCGGAAATGCCAGAGCGTGGCCTTTAGATCCCTTGCCTTTCACTAAGAGAAAACGCCTTCGCTCTTCAGGCTGCTTCCTGAATAGGCATGGTAATTAGAGGAATTAGGCTGGAACGGAACCAATTGATAGAATTCTGCCAGGTTCGATGGAACAATGTACCGGTTGTCAGTAGTTTTGTTTAAAAGTGACAGTAGAGGAGTGTCACCAATACACAGAGACCTGGGGCTCTTGGAGATCAGATAGCTCTCTGAGGAGGAGTATGCACAGCTCATACACCATACTAAGCAGTTATCCATCTGTGGCAGAAAACTAGGACTGTCTATAATCATGTGACTAAAAGATCTAGGAGCACCAAAATATGTCATTTAAGATATCTCAGAGTTATTTAAGTAATGCAGGCCTATGATAATATAGTCATTTCGTAGACAGAAACCTAATCAATTCAACCATGCAATGATTTATGTTGAGAAAATTCTTATCCTTCATTCCTACATGTGGAAGGACATTCATGACCAGAATATTTCTAGACTCACTATACACTCACTCCTTCTCTGTCACAGGAGGAACTTATCTCATTGGTGAGTTGGGAAGAAGAAACAGGGGTTGCACTGCCCATGCTGCCTCCCTTCAAAATTCTTGGTATTAAGCTGCTCTTCAGGGGCGCTTGTTCTTCCCTGCCCTGAGAGGTGGATCTTATAATAGGCCCACAGTGCTACTCCTCTTTCTGTGCCTCACTGACTCAACTATTTCTATTGTCTTTCTTTAAACTGCTTGGATTTTTAAGCAATTTACCTCCCTGCTTCAAGTCTAAGCTTGAAATCAACTAATAAATAGATAAAAGAAGAAAAATATATGGACTTTATTCCTTATAAAGAAGATATTGAAGAAGATGACTTAGATTTACTGGCATGTGGGCTTCCTATAAAGGATCCACAGAACTGAAAAAGATTTATTGACCAAGTAGTGCCATGCCAGGAAAATCATAAAGGCCAAGGACTGCAATGCATTTCAAGCTGCTGTCTGGTGCAGGAGTCCTGTCTATGTGTGCTCATGAAACATAGCTTCCTTGCAAGGCTATCCCTGTAGCAGCAGAAAGAGTTTCAAGATCTCTTCTTTCAGAAACACTTCTCAAAGTATGTAAATAACCCTTGTTCAGAATGAATACTCACTAAGCCAAAGCCAATCTCCGAGGCTTTCCTCGTGGAGTCATTTGTGACAACACTCTCTCAGTGCCTCAATTCACATGACTGTAATATAGGCTCATCTCATGGAATTAGGTTCTAAATTCAAAGAGTAGGTTGAAAATCATATATTGTTATAGCTTCCCTTGAAAATTCCTTCAAGAAGGAATTGATTAAATGTTCAGAAATTCATACACACATACACACGGACACTATACTCAAAATTAATATAACAATGTCCTACCAAGCCTTCAAGGATAAGAGAATCCCTTTGTTATCCAATGATAACAAACTACAGAAAAAGGGGAAAAATTCACCAAAACCGTGTTTTAGATAACCATTTCTACTTAACAAATATCCCAAAACAAACCATTTATTATCTCTTAGAAATCTGAGTGCTGACAGAGCTCAGCAATGTTTTCTGTTTTGTGTGGTATCTGTTTCATGGGGCTGTAGTCATATGAAAGCTAGATTCCACTGGGACATCCAAGAGAGTTTATTCATATGGAGGACAATTGGTGCCGATGCCACCTGCAGCTCAGCTGGGGCTGCTTTCTGGAGCACCTTGGTTCAACACAGAGTCTCCATGTGTAGGGTAGCCAGATAAAATAGAAGACATCCAGTGAAATCTAAATTCCAGATGAAAATGAATAATTTTTTAGTGTAAGTATGATGGTTAATTTTATGCCTCAACTTGACTGGGCCACGGTACCCATATATCTCATAAACATTTTTCTGAGTGTTTCTGTAAGGATGTTTTTGGATGAGATTAACATTTAAATCAGTGGACTTTGAATAAAGCAGACTGCCCTCTATAATGTGGGTGGTCTTCATCCAATCACCTGGAGACCTGAATAGAGTGAAAATGTGACATCCTTGAGCAAAAGGGAACAGTACTAACAGACAGCCTTCAGACTTGAATTGCAACATTGGATCTGCATTATTCTCCAGTCTTCAGGCCCACCCTACAGAGATTGGACTTTCAGTCTCCAATAATCATGTGAACCAGTTCCTTAAAATGAATCTATCACACTCACACACACACACACACACACACACATACACCCTGCTGGTTCTGTTTCTCTGGATGTGGCACACAATATTATTTCGTTTATCTGAATGCAACTGTGAATTCTGTATTTTTATTTGCTAAATCTGGCAACCCTAAGAGAGGAAACTCTTGATATGTAAGTTTACTGACAGTCTGAAATGACACTTCCAATGGGGCAGGTCTGGAGAAAACGAGCAGTTCAGATTGGCAAAAAAAACCATAAAAGCTGTTAATAACTAGTGTTGGTGAAATAAAGAAGAAACAGACTCATATACACTATTAGTGCCACACTGATGTATCCATTTTCTGAGGCCAGTATTATTACATCTTAATAACTTGAAAGGACTTTGTACAGAAGCCCTATTTCCACCAGCAAGGGAGTTTCATCTGAGGGTTTAGAAAAGGCTCATCAAAGTGACTCTGATGTGCATGCTGGTTAAGGGGTCTTGGTTCTAGGGAGATAAGACAGCTACTATTTCTGCTCTAGGGAAGAAAGACAGCTACTATTTATGGAGCAGATTGTTTAGAGGTACTCAGCTCCAGGTTCTTCACCTTAGTAGTTGGGTTTAATCTCCACAGCCCTGCTAGTGAGGTATCACTATCCTTTCTTCATGGATGTAAGTGATTACAAAGCAAGGTCTCCTAACCATAGAACCGGATGGCAAAGAGGTTTCTCACCACACCCACTGCCAGAGCTAGGGAAAGACCCTGCCAGGCTGGGTACCTTGAGTTGCTGGTGAAAGACCTTCTGTAAATGTATCAGGACATGTATTGCTGTGAGGTTAATTTCTGTTTCCCCATGTTTACCCTCCCTACATAAGGGAACCAGGCTTTGTGCCCCTTCCCCTTGCCTGAGAGGTTTATGGCAGGGCTGGAAGCAGAAGCTGTCTGAAGCCATTATTTCTTCCATCCTCTGTAAAAATTTAAGGTTAAAGAAAAGATTGGCCTACTTGCACCTGGTAGGAAGGAAAGGGCCTTTGAGGGCACAGAAAGGGGATAGTGAGAGGGGAGAACCCCTCGCCTCCTTCAATTTCACCTCTCCCCCCTGCCTTCCAAATGGGAAGGAGGGTGAAGAAGGAAACAAAATGAAATAAAATACCAAAGAGCTGGAAAAATGACTCCCTTTTTAGTTCCCAGCATCTCTGCTGTTAACCTTGAAAGAGCAGCAAATAAATGTTATCCCTGCCGGCTGGAGCCTGGCACTGTTTCATGCCCTCATGTCTCCATGGCCACGCTCCCTCCGGGAAACACCTCTGCCAACAAACAACTTGTTGCTTTTGTCTTGTCTCTGTAAGCCCCCTCCGCTGCTAGTCCCCACTCACGCTGCATATGAATTAGCAAATCAATGAAGCCAAAAAATTGTGTGGTCGGATGTCCAGCAAATGGATAATAACATAGTTCTGCCTCAGTTTCCCCTTTAGTGTTGTAAGCCTATAAAAGAGGAGAGAAACTACAGCTCGAGGAACTTGGTCAATGAGGCTGTAGCCCCCCCGCAGCTACCTGCCAAAAAAAAGCCACTTCCTTCCTCAGTTCGGTGTTTGAGAGGTTTGTTCCCCACCACTCCTGCTTCATTTGAGGACACAGAAAGGGGATAGACAAGACTGAGGTCAGAGATCTACTCTGTCACCCAGGCTGGAGTGCAATGGTGCGATCTTGGCTCACTACAACCTCTGCCTCCCAGGTTCAAGCGATTCTCTTGCCTCAGCCTCCTGAGTGGCTGGGATTACAGGCGCGTGCCACCACGCCCAGCTAATTTTTGTATTTTTAGTGGAGACGGTGTTTCAACTTCTTGGCCAGGCTGGTCTCAAACTCCTGACCTCGTGATCTACCCGCCTCGGCCTCCCAAAGTGCTGGGATTACAGGCGTGAGCCACCGCGCCCGGCCGTCACATGTGCGTTTTTAAATGCAAACATGATGTTCCCACTTTATGCCTCAAGATATGTCCTGGAGTAATTGTAGAGTTTGGCAAGAAAACCAGTTCAGTGTTTGTATTTTTGCTGTGCCCTGTTTAAATCAAAATTGTGGAGTCAGGAGAACTCCACACACTGGCAGGAGAGGAGAAATTGGTACAAGCTCTTTGCAGAGACACCGTACACCATCTGTGAGAGAAGCAAGCAAGGACCTGTCAGCTGCAGCCCTCTCAGGTCTGCACTTCAGAGAGTTATGCCTGTGTGCAAACCTGGTCACAGCAGCGTGGCTAAAATATCAAAATAGTTCCAAAGTTGCCTGATTAAAGAAACTTCAGAAACACTATTTTCAGCATAAAAATTTCCATAAGTGGTATCTAAATATATTACTCTATAGTTAGAGCTTAAAATATGCAAAAAAAATTATGTGTTCTGTTCAGGAGCGTATAGTCATATGCCCTATAAAGACGTTTCAGTCAATGATAAGCTACATATATGATGGTGGTCCCATTAGATTATAATATTGTATTTTTACTGTAACTTTTTTATGTTTAGATTATTTACGATTGTGTTACAATTGCCTACAGTATACAGTACAGTAACATGCTACAGGTTTGTATCCTAGGAGCAATAGATTATACCGTCTAGCCTAGATATGTAGTAGGTTATACCATCTAGGTTTGCGTAAGTACACTTTATGATGTTTGCACAATGACACATTTGTCAGAACGTATCCCTGTTGTGTAATGCATAACTATGTTCATGAATAATAAATATGGAACAAAACATTAGAATGGTAAAAAAAATTGGATAATGGTTCCCCCAGGGGTAAGACAATCAGAGAAGATACATAGAGGCATTTACTCTGTAATATTTGACTTGGTTGTATACATGTTTGCCTATTATGATATTTATTATAAGTTTTTAAATGTCTGAAATATATTTGACATGAATAAATCTCTAATGGGCCTTATCTCTGATTAACAAGTAACCCATTGTTCACTTAGAAAATATGGAAAATGCACTCATATACCAGTATGAACATATTCATAACATTTAACCCCATCATGGACTAGTAAAAACTGTAATCATGTGGTGTGTTTCCTCCAATTGTCATCTACACACGTGTGTACATGTGAACACACACACCGTATATACATTGAATATGGATTTGATTTAACTGGAATGTATCAATTTTCTTTAGGTGTATAACTACAAAGTTAGTGGCTGAAAGCTATATCCACATATAAGGTTGTAGGTCTGTAGGTCAGAAGTCTGGCACCGTATGACCTTGTTCTCAGTTTAGGGTCTCACAAAGCTGAAATCAAGGTGTCTATGTAGGCTTGACTGTGATTTTTTGTCTGGAGGCTCTCAGTAAAAATTTGCTTCCAAGATCATACTTGTTGCTGGCAGAAGTCATTTTCTCAAGGCTATTGCACTGTACCCCGCCTCCCAAGTTCCTTGATGGGTGTCATCTTAGAGTCTTCTCAGCTCCTAGGGGCTACTCCAGTTCCCTGATACATGACCTCTTTCTTCCAGCCAGCAATGGTGTGTTGAATGCTCCCTGAGTTCTGATTCTCTGGCTTCCCCTCCTCTGAACAGCCAGAAAAAATTCTCTGCTTTTAAAAAGCTCATTTGATTAGGTCAATCCCCTGCCAAATTTTCACCCATCTACCATATAACAGAACATAATCATATAAGTGATATCACATTATATTCACTGGTTCCACCCACACTCAAAGAAAAGAAGATTATACAAGGTTGAGAGGGTCATTGAAGCTCATCTTAAAATTCTGTCTGCCACAAGGAGATTCATACAAAAAAAAAAAAAAAAGCATGCAAAGTTCAGCTAATGGTGTTCAGTTTTAACTGACTTTTCAGACCCAAATCCTAGGCCGCTGTAACAGGGCATTATTGCAGTAGGCTGAGGCCAGCACAGGGGAAATAACTCATCCATGGTTCTGTAGTCAAGGACATGTCTGGTCTCCTGACTCTAGTGTTCTGTTCAGCATCCATATATCTTGTTCTGTAGTGTCCCTTCTACTTCATAATCAATGGGGAAACTGCTTCTCCAGTGTCAAACTAGATGGCAAAGAAAGGGGACAGGAAGGCAGATACAGTCATAGGAAATGATGTGGTGATTTTTTTCCTTTCCCCATTCCCACATGAAACTCATCCCACAACTCAGAATTGGCCCAAAACTCATAGGTTATAGGGACATATTTCAGCTCTTGCTGCTACCTTTCCACAAGTTCTCTATGGCAGTAATAATGCCCTTTGGTTTAGATCAATGTCATGTCCTCTCTGGGAGGGAGGAGGCAAATAGCAGGCAGTGTTGAAGTCCTACTATGTCCCATAGGTACTTGACAGGTTTTCTAAAAAAGATATGTGGTGAGACTTATTTCACAGATGACCAAGCTCCTTCTCACAGGGACTAAGCCCTCTCCAGAGAAGGGGCAGAATTGGAATGTGATTCTATCTCTTGCCTTCCCCGTAATATCACCAGTAGCTTTCTATTTGAAAGATGATGGCTTTACACTTCCTCCATGGGCCTCACTCTACAGCCCTTTACAAAAAAGAAGAGGATGATGGAGATGAAATCCTGCCCTTTGAGCTATGAAACTTATGTTAGGTCACATGGATTGGCTGGTGCCTGTGGCCCCTCCTAGGCCCATTGATTCCGTGCCACTGACATCAGGCTTGCACATATGACTAAATGTGGCCAATGAGCTATGAAGGGAAATGGAGCCTGCCCCTCCCAAGCAGAAGTGATAAGAGCCATCTAGGAGTTCCACCAGTATACTTTGTTCCTCTGCCTCAGCAATGACCCAGATTTCCAATGAGGTAGTTTAATTCATTGTATCCTCCAGCAACACTAGAATATGATAATTTAAATGATCACAGGAATACTTGGGAAGAGGCAAGAGAAATGATTTATACCCAAAATTGGCCTGCAAGAAGATCCTCCCAACTCACATGCCCTAACACTGAGTCTGTAGCCAGGAGAAGGTACACGTTTTACCCACATCACACAGATAGCAGTTTGTCAGGCTCTGGAAGCAACATCTTCTGCCTTTCACTCCATTGCTTTCTCCAGAAGACCTTTCCTCATGCTTAGATGTTCCCTGGGCATTTGTCTTTATAGAGCCACAGGAATAACCCAGATACCCAGTTAATGGCCACTCCTGATGCTCACTCTCCAAGAGGGGCCCAAAGAGGTCAGGAAAGGAACACTGATTATACAGAAACGGGGTGACAACATTTACCCATGCCACCTACACTGCACGATGCCACAACACAGAAGAGGCACCAACTCTTATACACAATGTGTGTCTGTATGAGTTTATTTTTCTTTCTGTTAACATGTTTTCAGAAGCTCTTTAGGACACAGTTATGCTGCTTAATACTATATAGTTTAGGTTAAAGTCATCTCAGAACCAGAAGCTAGAAAGGGCCATGGAAAGGAAACTAATACTTCAAGGGCCTACAACAGGCCAGACACTGTGCTAGGCACTTTATATACTGTTTCTCTTAGTCTTTACAACTGCTCTGTAAGTTAGGTATCAGTATTCCCTGCTTAAACTCATTCCTTCCCAGAGGCAGGCTCTCCTAAGGCTCATGGAGGTTAAATATATTTTACGAGTACACATGTCCAGTAAGAGGCAGCATGGTTATTCTAATCCAGGGTGGTCAGAGCCCAAAGTTGGGTTCTACCATGAACCTTTGCAGGTAGCCATGGGTAGTAACATTTTCCATGTTCTAGAACAGGTTTTCTCAACCTCAGCACTATTGATATTTTGGGCTGGAGAGCTCTTTGCTGTGGGGTATGTCCTAGGCATTTAGGGGTGTTCAGCAGCCTCTCTGGTTCCCAGAGAGGCTAACAAGGTAAATGACTTATCCTTGAAACAGGAATGTTCCAAATTACTGGTTTGGGTCTGACACTAGGATAAAGGGAGACATCCTGTCTCTCTTGCTCCAGTGTCCTGTCCAGCAGACATAGTATGAGGCTTTCATCAGGTCCCTCAGAAGTGCAAAGGAAACACACTTCTCTCATGCAAACAGGAGGGCAAAATAAGGGGATAGGAAAACCCAGGAAACAGGAAGAAATGGAGTGGGTGGTGACTTCATTCCTTTACCGCAATGTCTACTTATGGAATCCATGACTCAGTTGGATGGAGATGGTGGAACCACTTTCTACCCTTCCCCCAGCCCCATCAGGGCACTCATTCCACCACATAGAAATGGCACTGACTCACAGTGCAATTAGAAACGTGGGAGTGTTTTTTTCTTCTCTCCATATGCTCTCTAAATCATGCTGCCCCCTCAAATGTATTTACTTTTGTAGTTCACCCTTTCCTGCCTCCTCCACTACTAGCCAGGTAGAGCTCCAGCAGACTCCTGACTCTCAGCATGTTCATCCTCAAAAAGTGTGATTCTCTTTTTTTCCCCTTCAAATGTACTGCTCCGCCTGTGTCTTCTCAGGCCCATTGAGACTCCAGACTCCATATGAGACAATGACTGTATGATCCTTGCATTCCCAGATAACTGGGTGGCTCCTGCTGACCAACTTTCTGAGTCCAGTGGATTCGTTCAAGGAAGCAGGAAGGTAGCCAGATCCTCCCTTGGGAGAGGGCTGTGTCTGGGCAGGAGCTGGAACTCACAGGTTTTGTTCTGATCCAGCAGTGATAGACAGGGAGATATTAAGTTGTAGAATAAGGTGGTCCATGGAGTAGGTTCTTTTAAAAGAAGTAATGGACCAGGTGCAGTGGCTCAAGCCTGTAATACCAGGACTTTGGGAGGCTGAAGCAGGTGGATTATCTGAGGTCAGGAGTTCAAGACAGCCTGGCCAACATGGTGAAACCTCGTCTCTATTAAAAATACAATAATTAGCTGGGCATGGTGGTGCACACCTGCAATCCCAGCCACTCGGGAGGCTGAGATAGGAGAATCACCAGAACCCGGGAGGCAGAGGTTGCAGTGATCTGAGATCATGCCACTGTACTCCAGCCTGGGCAACAGAGCAAGACTCCATCTCAGAAAAAAAGAAATAATGTAGCCCCCCTGGCAAACTAAGAAAAGCTGTTTCGATTGAAGGCCAGGCAAAGGGCTTCTGAGAAAACACTGCAGCTCCTCAGGAGTGACTGGGGGAAGAGGATGAAAGGAGGGCCCTTGTATGAGGTCTGTTCCTGAGGGCTGTAAGGGAAGAGGAACACCACGTCCAGTATAAACCACCCAAAACAATTGGAATGATTCATCGTTGTGGCGAAGACTGGGGGATCATTTCATGCAGCAAAGCAGTGGTTACAACTTTTGATGAATGCTGCAGCATTTGTCTTCTTTCCTGATGTGCTGGCAAAAACTAATCATGAGCAATTTTTCAGTATGAAATAGGAAATACCAAATAAATCAGCCAGTGAATAAGGATCCTAGGAAAACTAGTAGTAGCCCCTTCACCCAAGGCTGAACTGGAAGCCAAGAGTCTGAAAGGCAGTCCCAAATGCTAGGTTAATAATGCAGAGTCCAAAGAGAACACGAGATGTGGGTAATAATGAAGTCATTCTTTTGCCAGGTCAACAGACATTTAGGTTCTCTGTTCAGATTCCGTTTCAAGTTCAGGCTCAAATCATCACTGTGAACTTTGAGTGGAAGAGGAGACAACAACAAGGAGAAATTACAGCTGTGGGAAGCCTCCTCTTACAACGCTTACAATTGATGAAGCTCCTGCAGTTGGCAGAGTGAAGAGAGGACCTTCTTTGCGTGGAAAAATCTATCCATCACAATGACTGGTTGGTCAGACATGATTCTCTATTACTGTTTCATGTTGCAGCTAATCTTCTGTCTTCTGCTCCTCATCACATTAGTGTTACGTATGGTCTTCCAAATTTAGAAACAACGTTGAACAACTTAACTTCAGGAGATAAAAGATTTTCAAACTTAGTGGACACCTGCAACTTTCAGAAGAAGAGAACAAAGAATTCACGGAAAAGGAAAAGGACATGTACTTCATTACCATTGTCTTTTGGAATGTAATAGCTGACTCTGGTTTCATTCACAGAACCATGGATCTCCATGTCATATGCGATAAAAGCAGAAAACCTAAAGATACAGCAAATGTCCTGGTCTCTGCCTCTGTAATTACCTAAAAGGTTCCCATTTCATACAGATTTTGTAAAAACCCCTTACAATAAATACCCTTTATAATGTGGTTAGGTACTCTACTTGTGTTATTTAACCCTCACTAGAAGTCTATGAGGTAGGTACCATGGTTATGCTCATTTTACAAAAGAGGAAATGGAGGTATAAGGGATGTGTCTGTGGCATCAGGTTATTATAAGTGGCAAGGCTGGGGCTCAAACCCAGACCATAAGACTCCCAGATAGTCTCTTAAGCCCTAGGATGTTCCCTGGTGGGCAAAGAATGACTGTATTCTATCATCCTGAACGCACAACTTGGTAAGATGGATTGATTTCTCCTTGTTACCTCAATTTTCCCTTAGCTTGACATCAAACTTCTTTGAGGCTGTAGTCTGGGGCCAGAGTAAAGAAGATCAAGCCTGTCAACATTTCATAAGTAGCCCAGTGACACGCTTGTATGGAGTAGAAAGATTCTTTACATGTCAGTAAATCATGTTCAGTTCATTTTTAAGAGATTCTTCTTTGAAACACATTGCCTCATAACCTCATGTGGAGATAATTTAAAAGACAAATGTACATTCCTTGGGATTTTGTACATAGGTAGTCATCTCACCTGAAAATAGGAATAATTTTATTTCTTATTTACCAATCTATGTGCCTTTCATTTTATTTTCTTGCCTTATCACAATAGTTAGAATTTCCAGCAGAATGTTGAATAAGACTGACAAAAGCAGACATTCTTGTCTTGCTCCCTGTCTTAGGGGGAAATCATTCAGTTTTTTCACCATTAAGTACAGTGTTAGCTGTAGATCATATTTGTAGATGCTCTGTATCAAGTTGAGTAAGTTTCCTTCTATTCCTATCTTACTGAGAGTTTTTATCGTTTTTATTTTGAATAACTGTTACATTTTGTAAAATGCTTTTTCTGCATCAATTGATGCAGTATTATTTTTCTACTTGGTGGATAACATTGGTTGATGTTTGAATGTTGAAATGGCCTTCCATCTTTGGAATAAACTTTGCTGGTTCATGGTGTATAATTCTTATTTTATTTTATATAACTTTTAAGTTCAGGGGTATATGTGCAGGTTTGTTAAATAGGTACACTTATGTCATGGGGATTTGTTGTGCAGATTATTTAATCACCCAGGTGATTAAGCCTAGTACCCATTAGTTATTTTTTCCTGAACTCCTCCCTCCTCCTCCACTCCACCCTCTGAATGGCCCCAGTGTGTGTTGTTCCTTTCTGTGTGTCCACGTGTTCTCATCATTTAGCTCCCACTTATAAGTGAGAATATGCAGTATTTGGTTTTCTGTTCCTGCATTAGTTTGCTAAGGATAATGACCTCCAGCTCCATCCATGTTCCTGCAAAGGACATGATCTCATTCGTTTTTATGCATGCATAGTATTGCATAGTGTATAGGTACCACATTTTCTTTATCCACTCTACCACTGATGGGCATTTAGGTTGATTCCATGTCCTTGCTATTGTGAACAGTGCTGTCATGAACATACACATGTATATGTCTTTTTTTTAAAACTTTCTTATATATTACAGTTTCCGTAACATACACCACGGATTCAGAAATGTTTTCCCCAGTTTTGAACATCTATTAAATTGTTCTTATCACTTACAGCTTTTTTGCATTTTTTATTTTTATGGATACATAATAGTTGTACGTATTTATGGTGTACATGTGATATTTTGATACAAGCATATAATGTGTAATGATCAAATCAGAAATGGAAATATCCATCACTTCAAACATTTATCATTTGTTTGTGTTGGGGACATTCCAAGTCTACTCTTGTAGTTATTTTGAAATATACAGGAAATTATTGGTAACTGTAGTCATCCTATTGTGCTATAGAACACTAGGTCGTATTCCTTCTAATACTATTTTTGTACTTGTACTTGTTAACTAACCTATTTTTATCCCCTATAACCAATACCCTTCCCAGCCTCTGGTAACCACCAAATGCAAATGAAAACCGTGGTGAGATATCATCATATCCTAGTGGCGGTGGCTCACGCCTGTAATTCCAGCACTTTGGGAGGCTGAGGTGGGTGGATCAGGGGGTCAGGAGATTGGGACCATCCTGGCCAACATGGTGAAACCCCGTGTCTACTAAAAAAAAAATTAGCCAGATGTGGTAGTGCGCGCCTGCAGTCCCAGCTACTCGGAAGGCTGAAGCAGGGGAATCACTTGAATCCGGTAGCGGGAGGTTGCAGTGAGCCGAGATCATGCCACTGCACTCCAGCCTGGGTGACAGAGTGAGACTCCGTCTAAAAAAAAAAAGTACTGGGGAAGAAACAAAGATAGGGGAGTGTGAATGCTTGCACACTATTGGTGGGATATAAATTAGTACAGCCATTACGGAAAACAATGTGGAGGGTTCTCAAAAAACTAAAAATAGTACTACCATATATCCAGCAATTCTGCCACTGGAAATTTATCCTAAGGAAAGGAAATCAGTATATTGGAGAGACATCTGCACTCTGATGTTTATTGTACCACTATTCACAATAGCCAAGACATGGAATCAACTAAGTGTCTATCCAAGGATAAACTGATAAAGAAAATGTGTTAAATACACACAATGGCATATTATTCCACCATGAAAAGAATGAAATCTAATGATTTGCAACAACATGGATGGAACTAGAAGACCTTATGTTAAGTGAAATAAGCCAGGCATGAAAAGACAAATGTCACATATTCTCACTTTTATGAGAGAGCTAAAAAAAATTAATCTCAGGCCAGGCACAGTGGCTCACGCCTGTAATCCCAGCACTTTGGGAGGCTGAGGCAGGCAGATTGCCTGAGGTCAGGAGTTCAAGACCAGCCTGGCCAACATGGTGAAACCCCGTCTCTACTAAGAATGCAAAAAATTAACCAGGTGCTGTGGCGTGTGCCTGTAATCCCAGCTACTCGGGAAGCTGAGGCAGGAGAATCACTTGAACTCAGGAGGCAGAGATTGCAGTGAGCCAAGATCATGCCATTGCACTCCAGCCTGGACCACAGAGAGAGAGACTTTATCTCAATAATAATAATAATCATCATCATCATCTCATGGAGATGGTGAACTGAAACACTTTTCTGAGAAAGATAAAACCATCACATCCATTATATGATGTATCCCAAGGTGAGAAATGTTACAAAATTTTCAAAAATAAATCCTAACATAGAATAGGATAATTTAGATCCCATGATATATGCATTGCTAGGTTCTCTAGCATTTTGACACATTTTATTACAGTCTTTCTCTAGGCATATTTGTACTCAATATAATTGTGCTTCCATCATTGTACTACCAGTGGTTCTCCAGTATTAGTGTGCATTGGAATTTCTCAGGGGAGCATGATAATAATGTATTGTTTGGGACCCAGAAGTATATTTGAATCATGTAATATTGGGGAAGGGAAACAAATTCTACATTGTTAATAAGAAAGACAGGAGATTGTGAAGCAGGCAGTCTGTATGAAATGCTTCAAAAATCACCAATACATACTGACATGGACTCCTTCCTCCTAGACCAAAACTTTAGTCATGCTTCTCTGAGCCTTTTTTTTTTTTTTTTCAACTAGACCTTCTCTTTGGCCAACCGAGCCCAGTTTTTGCAAATAATCCTGCTCAGTCAGTGTATCAAGAACCCTCCCACCTTTGCCATCCAGTCAAGCTCTTCTGCCACTTTTGATGTCTAATCAAGTTCCTTCCCTTGCTCTGATAACTAACCAAATTTCTTAGTTTTCTACCATTTCCCTCACCCTTTCCAGTGGCCATAAAATCCCAGCTGTCTCAGTAGTATTTGGAACTGAGTTCAATCTCTCTCCCCTCTTGCAAGAGTCTTGAATAAAGTCTTCCTTGTTTTTTTTAAACAAGAATCCAATGCAATGTTTCTTTTATAATACAATGCTAATTTTTTTTCATTTTTAATTTGCTGTGTTAAATTAAGTTTGCTTTGGGAAATGCAAATCTTTGCCTCTAGAGAAATGAAGTGACATGCCTGTTGTTCTTTAGTGAAGGGTAGAACAGGGCTAAAGACTTGAGAGATCCCCACAGAGTCATAATGGCCACATTAAACATTTATTTAAGGCTGGCAAGGGGGCTCATGCCTGTGATCCCAGAACTTTGAGAGGCCAAGGTGTGAGGATTGCTTGAGCTCAGGAGTTCAAGACAGCCTATGTAACATGTAATATAGCGATACCTCATCTCTGCTAAAAATTAAAAAAAAAAAATTAGCTGGGTGTGGTGGTACACATCTATGGTCCCAGCTACTTGCAAGGCTGAGGTGCAGGATTGCTTGAGCTGGGGAGACTGAAGATGTAGTTAGCTATGATCATGCCATTGCACCCCAGGCTGGGCAACAGAGCAAGACCCCATCTCAGAAACAAACAAAAACAGAACATTTACCTAAGGCATACCAGAATTTCTGCTCCTAGATGGATGGAATGTAAAACAACTAAAAAGTTGGATGAAATGCAAGAACAAGCTGTTCTGAAGACCTTAGACAACAGGCAACAATATTTAGTGATCCCTGAAAGACTGGGAACCAATGAGGTTATTCTTATGATTGCCCCAGCTTACTTCCTGGAGAAAGTTTTCAGGCCACAGTGCAAGAAGCAGGAATCCAGGCAAAGCCCATTAGTATCCCAGAGCTTAGAATAAGAAGTTGGGAGTCCAAAAAGGGCAAGGAAGCTGCAGTTCACAGGGCTGTGTCCCTAAAAGGAAAGAGCTGCACAGAGAAGGCATTGCAGAGATCCATGGAGAGCGACTCGTGAATATTCACCTGAGTACTGTTAAATGATAAACTTAGGCACATTAAAATTGTGAAGAGTTTATTTGAGCAGACAGCTATTCATGAACAGAGGAACACTGCAGATGGTTCAGTGTTCCACCAAGGGGGCATGTGAGGGAAAAACTTTTATAAAATGTTTTCTAAAGCAAGACAAAGAAAACATTTGATTTGTAAAAGTGAAAAGTTTCTAGTTACCGGTTAATAGGCAGCTTTTGATTGGTAAAGTCTCTAGTTAGAAGTTAGCTGGCAGTTCTTAATTGGTTATGCTTAAGTTTTATTTTCCTAGGCTATGACCATTTGCTATGAGTTGGGTTTCAGTTTGCTTACATAGAAACTCTAGTTTGCTAGAGTCACCTCAGCCTAATGGTTTCCCAATTATTTTAACTAGTACTGATCATTCTGATCATTACATGCCTGTATGGAAACTACCCCAGATCAGGAAATGATCTATCAAAAAGCATTAAAGGAAACAGTTCCTTAAGTTCACACATGTTTGGGAACAGTGCATGTTACCACCAGCCAGACTTGGAAACCTCATAATTCACAGGACATTAGATAGAGTACTTAGAAAGAATTTTCCTCATTAGTAGGGAATGATTAACTCTAAACACAACACTGATCCTTTCTTACAAAGTTTTAAAGCAAGAATCTAAAAATCTAAAAGTTAAAAGCAAGAATATAAAAACAGTTACAAATAACTGTTTTCCAGAATAAAAGTCAATATAATTCCAGGGATATCCACTACTCAATAGGTGAAACTTACAATGTCTGACATCCAATCAAAAGCCTACAAAGAAACAGGAAAATAAAACCCATCATGAGAGAAAAAGCAATCAATCCAAACTGACCCAGAAATGACAATGATGGTAGAATTAGATAAGGACATAAAAGCAGATAATTAGAACTTCATTGCATAGGGTCAAGAAGCTGGAGGAAAGAGTGAACAAGTTTAATAGAGACATGGAATATATAAAAAAATCAAAAAGCCTCAATTTAAACATCTAGAGATAAAAAATACAGTGTCTGAAATAAAAAAATATACTAGATGAGGTTAATGGCAGATTACACATTGCAGAAGAAAAGAGTAGTATACCTGAAGATGTAGCAAAATAAACCATTTGAAATGAAATACAGAGAGAACAGACTGACAAATTAAAAGAACATTACCTGTTGTGTGGAAACCATACTGATAGTCACCTTGAAGTGGAAATTGTCTTAGCCCTCTAATTACATGACAAAGATTGTCAGAGTGGATAAAAAAGCAAGACTCAGCCCCAATATCCTATAACCACAAATACAAGCTGAGAAAAAGCCTCTTCTGCTAAAGATATAAAACTTACCATGGGCCAAGCATCACTAAGACAGTACTCACCTAATCTAGTACAACTGTAATTCAAGTAGGTCTTTATGCACATCTCTGTAGGAGATCAACTGGGACGTTAGCACATTGAGGTGTCTAGAGAAATCTGTAGTGATCATGGCCAGTGGACAGTGCAGAACTGGGAGAAGGGGGTGGGTCATGATAGCAGAGGAATGGAGTGGGATTGTGACACAGTTTGGCTACTACTCCCAGCAGCTGAAGGGGATCTGAGGTACTTGGATTCTGAATGTGCGGTTGAAAACGAAGTCATCCAACACCATTCATTCACATGTTCTTTACCTCCTTTGGGTCCCACAGCAGCCCTGGAAATGATCATCTCCAATTTACTAATGAGTATAGTAAACACTATGGTGTTACCATGGTAGTAACTACTAAATTAATCAGCTAAAGGATCTGTAACTTGTTTGAATTCATTATTCTTTTTCAACAAATTTTCCACTCTTTTAATGCTGACACATTAGTTTGCTTTCTCTTTTAAAAATCAAATTTTAATTACAAACTAAGTAACATTTATTAATTAAGGAAAAAATAGAAAGCTTAAAATTAATTAATACTCATGTGATCTTAGGAAATAAAATAAGGTGTTGAAGATAACATTTTAAAGCTTTCTTAATATGGTTTTTCTTCTGCTCAAAGTAACAACAAAAACCACTTGTTACTTTATAGTCAGAAACACAAAGTTCATTTGTGTGAAAATGATTTTTTTAAATGGGCATACATCTGAAGATTTCTGTCTTCATATGAAAGTCAGAAAAATTTGTTTTTATTAAATAGAAAATATTTTCCATCAGAGTAAATTTCTAAACATGCTAATTGTGAGTTTTCAAATGTTTGGCAAAAATATTTTAAAAATTAAATTTTCAAGTTTATAGGGATGACTTTATTGGGTTATGTATAGTTATATCACTTAAAAATCATTCCAGCTGGTTACACATGAAATATCAACTATATAACATGCTATCTTTTTAAAATTTAAAAACTGAAGCTTTCTAAGCAAAATCAGTATATTTACTACATAATACATGTGATGTCAGGAAAGGAGACAGAGTAGAGGTGGAATTTTGCCCATTTCATTTATGAAATCCAAAACTTTTTCTACTTCTAAGACAATTTTCATGTTTTATAAATAAATAGTTCTGTCCTATTCTATTAAATAAATGTGTTTACTTTATATTTCTAAATTTGCCAAAATGCATTTCAAAATCAGACTACATTAGACCACTGAGAGTGGACTTCTGAAAGGTGATGGCTTGAGTTTTGAAAATCAGGAGCTAACTGAAATCTGATCAAATGTGAGTCAGTCAGCTTTGATGAGTGGAGAGGAGAGATTAGAAAAATAGTAACAAACATGGCAAGCTAAATATATTTATTTGGCAGGGGCTTTGAAAGAGGCAGTTTTTCTCATAAGAGGCTCTAAGCCTGGCTTCATCATGGTAAAATATAAGATGAAGATAAAAAAAACTCACAAGTGGTATCTTTGAATGACTGGATTATGGTTTTGTTTATATTCTCCCTATATTCATGATCCAAATATGTATGATGACATTATATAAGTAATTATAAAAAGTATTATGTTTAGGCTTGGCATGGTGGCTCATGCCTGTAATCCCAGGACTTTGGGAGGCTGAGGTGGGAAGACCATGAGGTCAAGATATTGAGACCATCCTGGCCAACATGGTGAAACCCTGTCTCTAGTAAAAATACAAAAATTAGCTGGGTGTGGTGGCGTGCCGAGATCATACCACTGCTCTCCAGCCTGGTGACAGCAAGATTCTATCTCAAAAAAAAAGAAGTACTACATTTAAAAATGTTCTTTATAGAAACTTTTAAAATATGAAAGTATTAAAGAAACTCCACAGACTCAAAAATGTTGTTATATATTGGTTTATATAAACTACAATTCTGAAATAATTTAATAATTAATTAGTAAATGAAGTAATTAAATGAATTATTATGTTATGAAACATCTCCTATATTAGGCACTATGCTAGAAACTTAGCTCCAGGGAGATTAAGACAAAATCACTGTTGTGAAAGGGTACAGGTTGGCACAGAAATGATAATGCATAATTTCATAATTTCATAATTTATACATTTATTATTAATAATAAATTCATGATAAGGCATTAGTTTAATAGGATATTTGAAAAGAAGATAAAACAGTGGTGGTTGAAATATAAACATACGTTGACGATCTAATGTAGTCTAATTTTGGAATGCTGTATTTTGGAAACATACATTCATTGTGGAATCAAGTAAGTAAGGTAATTAGGATCATGATATTTGTAAAATGGTGTTAATTACTGTCAGTGTTTCTCTATGCCTATGTTGTCAAAATTCAGATGTGTGAGAATCACTTGAGAAACTGTCAAAACAGTAATTCCTGATTCTGGTGATTCAGGTGGTGACAGTGAATGGTTGGGGGTGGAAAGAGCAGCCAACTTTTAGCATTTTTAACACTTTCACTAAGTGATTATGATGCAAGTAAGGGGTCTATGTTTCCCTAAGCACTAACATATACAAGGTTTAAAAAAAAGTTTATAAAACTTGAGTTAGAAACTTTCCTTGCTATGTTCCTTTGGAAACAATGTAATACTTTCCACATAACTAGTTACTTGCCTTTGGACACTTAGTTAAGGACAGTGAGTTAGGGACAGTTTTGAGCTGGATTTCTAACTCTATCATAGTTAATTAATCAATCAAAATAATTAATAATTTAAAATCTACTATGTCACAGACTATACCAGAAACTGAGTTCCAGGATGATTAAGACAAAATGATTGTCTGGAGAAATGGGCACACACTCACAAAGAAATAACAATGCCAAATACTTCATATAGTTTCTAAGAATTTATAAAGTAGTTTCATGGTTCAGGTATGGCCAAGAAGGGAGTGTGTTTCTGCTTTAAAGAAAATGTGTTCACCCAATGTAATTTACACGTCTGGATAAGTCTGTTAAACTGTGTGGGTAGGCCTGCCAAGAGTCTCCTTTGAGAAAATCCGTATCAAGCATAGAAACACAGGCACAAATAAAGCCTTCAGTCTGTTTGTATTGTGGAGGTTTGCAGTAATGCAAATCTGGGCACACTTATCTATTTCCTGAGCTAGGCCCCAGTGCACTCGTGTCTGAGTTATTTGAAGGAGTCATGAAAGAAAACCAGAAAGGATTATTTTGCTAAGAACCAATGTGATCCCAAGAACCACAAGATTTATACTGGTTATACTCACCGAGATAAATATAACTCTCAAGTTATAAAGACATTCTCCACAATTCTATAGAGGTCAAAGGGGGGATCTGGCTCACCAGGGACTCCAGATAAATCAGTGGGGTTTTGTTACCTGGAAGACCCTAGCACCTCATCAACAAGAACAGAAACAGGATCCAGCAGAAGGGAAAGTGTGGCTAACTAAGAAGACAGTAATCAGGGGAGGAGGAGGACTGCAAATAACAAGAGTGACTTGGGGAATCCCACGTATTTTCACTGTCTGGACTTGTAAGCATGAGTGATAATTCCTCCAGTCCTCCCTAAGTACCTGATGGGGGTCCTGGTCCTATTAAATATTGTGGAGTTGGGGACAGAAGCCAGACCAACACAGTTCCACATTTCATCAGTTCCACTCAGCAGCCCTGTAAGACAAGCGTTGTTCCCCATTTCACAGAGCAGAAAATAGGCTCTTTAAAGGAATGTATCTGTAATAAAGGGAAGGTTTGTTATTCCAGTTAAGACTGAAGGATAATTAAAGTGTATTCTTCAAATTTGTTGAGGCAGTATTGTTATTTATCTGGACTACATTCATAATCCATTCATAATCTCATTTAAAAATAATTTTCATTGCTTCTCAAACTCCAGATAATAAAAGAAAAAAGTGTCACATACCATTTTTTTTTTGAGAGAGAGTCTTGCTCTGCCACCCAGGCTGGAGTGCAGTGGCAGTCTCAGCTCAGGCTCACTGCAACCTCCACCTCCTGAGTTCAAGCATTTCTCCTGCCTAAGCCTCTGAAGCAGCTGGGACTAAAAGCGTGTGCCATCACACCCAACTAAGTTTTTGTATTTTTTTTTTTTAGTAGAGATGGGGTTTCACTGTGTTAACCAGGATTATCTTGATCTGCTGACCCACTGATCCGCCCACCTTGACCTCCCAAATTGCTGGGATTATAGTTACCATGGAGAAATGTACCCCAATTAACACTCTGGTGTATTTAATCTCAGATTTTTTTTTTTTTAGTTCATCTGTTATATGTAAGGATACATTTTTAATGAGACAATACTGAATGTATAGATTGCTTTTTAAATTGCTTTATTAACTTTAAATTTTTCCATGCACATGGGTGAAACTCTACTGCTGACAGAAACTTAGACTGAGTGCAAAGGCAATCTCCAATTAGAAGCTGGCAACACAAGACCCACTTGACACATGGAAATAACATAGGGTTCACAGCAAACGGATCAGTAAAGGCATATTAGGAAAATGCAAGGAAA
>PVKV010027682.1:0-26095 GCA_004027835.1 Alouatta palliata | reverse complement strand
GTTGGGGGGAAAAAGGGGAGGGACAGCAGGGGGTGGGGAGTTGGGGAGGGATAGCATGGGGAGAAATAACAGATACAGGTGATGGGGAGGAAGGCAGCAAATCACACTGCCATGTGTGTACCTATGTAACAATCTTGCATGTTCTTCACATGTACCCCCAAACCTAAAATGCAATAAAAATATATATTAAAAAAAAAAAGAATCATTAGGTTTTGTGCATTATATTTTACTTTTTATAGTAGCATGTTATTTTAATATATTTTTCACTTACATGGTAGTATTTAAATATTTATGCTGATAAGTTAACAACTGGTTTTAGTTACAGGCTATATATATTTCAGCATTCCTTATTGATTTTCAATGTCTACGTAGTAAATAGAATTGTCACAGCTGTTTTAAGTGTAAAATGGTAACTTGGCAAAAGATTGTTTAATGACAAATTGAACTTCTAGGGATATAAACTTCATGAACTAATTGTTGATGACAGATTTGAGACATAAAGTTTGTTTTAAGTATATATGTAATTTACATGCATAAATAAATGTAGTTAAGATTGTAAACTGCTAATCTACGACATTCCCAAATGTTTACTATGTTTTTACTATCTTACAACTTCCATATCTTAGGTGTTTAGGCATAGCTTAACTGAGTCCTTTCCTCAAGATCTTACAAAGCTGCAATCAAATTCAAGATACTATGAAACCTCAGACTCAAATCTTCTACATCATGTAATATTTATTATTAAGCTTGTTGTATTAGAGATAAATATTAAAGACATCTCTCTGCAAGCTTTGTTTTCTACAATTGCAATTTGTTAAAGTTTCAAAACCTGAAGCCTTTGGTGCTAATTTATTATATGTACTAAATATTTTCTATCATCTATCTATCTATCTATCTATCTATCTATCTATCTATCTATCTATCTATCTATCTATCTATCTATTTTTGAGACAGGATTTCACTGCTGTCACCCAGGCTGGAGTGCAGTGGTGTGATGTTGGCTCACTTTAACCTCTGCCTCCCAGGCTCAAGCAATTTTCCTGCCTCAGCCTCCTGACTAGCTGGTACTACAGGTGCACACCACCACATCCAGCTAAGTTTTGTATTTTTTTGGTAGTGATAAGAGTTTTACCATGTTATCCAGGCTGCTCTCAAACTCCTGGCTTCAAGTGATCCAATCACCTTGGCATCCCAAGATGCTGGGATTACAGTCGTGAGCCATTGCACCTGAATTTTCAATTCCTTTTTTAACAAAATGCTATCACAATGTAGATAAATCTTTCACAAAACACTTGATACCTTGTTGAAGACTAACAGCGATTCACAAAGTAGTTCACAAAGGCTCCAAAATCTCTAAAATCATATCAAAAATGACCATTGAAGAGTAAATGTTATATTTGTTATATTATCATGCTGGATTATTTAACATCAGTTTGTGTTGAACAATTGTGGGTCAATGATATATTTTCTAGCATATAAAATTGTACAGCTTTACCTTCAATTGTGATTAACAGAGTATTTCTCAGTTTGGCCATATTCATGAATTATTTACGTTTCCCAATCAATTCCAAGAAGATTTTTTCTTCATAGGTTCTTTAGTAAGAACACTGCTCTTACTATACTGCTGTGCTCCATTGAAAATTTTATTTGTTACTACATTAAAAATAAATAACTTCATCTTCCATATTGAATTTTTAACTGAATTTACAGTAGCATTCACAATAAAGTCAGATTTTTTACCTTGTTGAATAGAATCTCCATAGCTTTAGCTTGATTTTATGAATCCCATGAAGAACAAAGTTAAGGCTTCATTTTCATTAGCTGAACTGCTTTTCTATTTGAACCTTCTGAGAGTAAAGTAATAAATAGATGTCACCTTTTACAGAGTTCTTCTTGAAGTGGACATATTAACAGCCCTTTCCTCACTACTTACATGTGAAAACAAACACTCTTGAAATGTAATTTGACAGCGTTTACTTAGAATAGTCATCTATCGAAAAGAAAATTCAGGCTTTATAGATAGATATGTTTCACCTCTCTACCTATATTTGTTCAGATATTGTCTCTGTACATAGTCTTCTTAAAATGGTTGTGCTTCAGTAGATGTGTGTCTTGTGATTTTGATGTGGTCAGTACAACTTTCATGGTAGATGGTAAATATGGAAAACCATTTGTTCAAGTTATAAAATATTTTCTAGTTTCCATGAGAAATGAATATTCAGAACTTATTTTTATTTTTTATTATACTTTAAGTTCTGGGGTATGTGTGTGCATCACGCAAGATTGTTATATAGGTATACACATGCCATAGTGGTTTGCTGCATCGATACCCCCATCATCTACATTAGGTATTTCTTCTAATGTTATCCCTCCCCAATATCCCCACCCTCTGCTATCCCTCCTCTAGCTATCCCACTCCCCAACAGTCCCCATTTGTGATGTTCTTTCCCTGTGTCCATGTGACCTCATTGTTCAACACCCACTTATGAGTGAGAACATGTGGGTTTGGTTTTCTGTTCTTGTGTCTGTTTGCTGAGAATAATAGTTTCTAGTTTCATTCATGTCCCTACAAAGGACATGAATACATCCTTTTTTATGGCTACAATGGTATTCCATGGTGTATATGTGCCACATTTTCTTTATCCAGTCTATCATTGATGAGAATTTGGGTCGGTTCCAATTCTTTGCTATTGTAAACAGTGCCACAATGAACATACGTGTGCATGTGTCTTTATAATAGAATGATTTATAATCCTTTGGGTATATACCCAGTAATGGGATCACTGGGTCAAAAGAAATTTCTATTTATAGATCCTTGAGGAATCACTACTCTGTCTTCCATAATGGTTGAACTAATTTGCACTCTCACCAACAGTGCAAAAGCATTCCTGTTTCTCCACATCCTCTCCAGCATCTGTTGTCTCCAGATTTTTAAATGATCACCATTCTAACTGGCATGAGATGGCATCTCAATGTGGTTTTAATTTGCATTTCTCTAATGACCAGTGATGATGAGCATTTTCTCATATGTTTGTTAGTCCCATGTTTTTGTCTTCTTTTGAAAAGTGTCTGTTCATATCCTTTGCCCACTTTTTGAAGGGGTTGTTTTTTTCTTGTAAATTCGTTTATTTGTAGATTCTGGATATTAGTCCTTTGTCAGATGGGCAGATTGCAAATATTTTTTCCCATTCTGTTGGTTGCTGGTTCACTCTAATGATAGTTTCTTTTGCTGTGCAGAAGCTCTTAAGTTTAATTAGATCCCATTTGTCTATTTTGGCTTTTGTTGCCAATGCTTTTGCTGTTTTAGTCATGAAGTCCTTGCCTATGCCTATGTTCTAAATGGTTTTGCCTAGGTTTTCTTCTAGGGTTTTTATGGTATTAGGTCTTATGTTTAAATCTTTAATCCATCTGGAGTTAATTTTTGTGTAAGGTGTCAGGAAGGGGTCCAGTTTCGGCTTTCTGCACATGGCTAGCCTGTTTTCCAAATATCATTCATTAAACAGGGAATCCTTTTCCCATTGCTTGTTTTTGTCAGGTTTTTCAAAGATCAGATGGTTGTAGATGTGTGGAATTACTTCTGAGGACTCTGCTCTGTTCCATTGGTCTATATCTCTGTTTTGGTACTAGTACCATGCTGTTTTGATTACTGTAGCCTTGTAGCATAGTTTGAATCAGGTAGCATGATGCTTCCAGCTTTGTTTTTTTTGTGCTTAAGATTGACTTAGTTATATGGGCTCTTTTTTGGTTCCATATGAAGTTTAAGGTGGTTTTTTCCAGTTCTGTGAAGAAGGTGAATGGTAGTTTGATGGGAATATCATTGAATCTATAAACTTCTCTGGGCAGTATGGCCATTTTCATGATATTGATTGCTCCTAATCATGAGCATGAAATGTTTTCCAAATGTTTGTGTCCTCTCTTATTTCCTTGAGCAGTGGTTTGTAGTTCTCCTTGAAGAGGTCCTTTATGTCCATTGTTAGTTGTATACCTAGGTATTTTATTCTCTTTGTAGCAGTTGTTAATGGTAGTTTGTTCATGATTTGGCTCTCTGTTTGTCTGTTCTTGGTATATAGGAATGCTTGTGATTTTTGCACATTGATTTTGTATCCTGAGACTTTGCTGAAGTTGCTTATCAGTTTCAGGAGATTTTGGGCTGACAGGATGGAGTGTTCTAAATGTACAATCATGTTGTCTGCAAATAGAGACAATTTGACTTCCTCTTTTCCTAACTGAATACGCTTTATTTCTTTTTCTTGCCTGATTGCTCTGGCTAGAACTTCCAATACTATATTGAATAGGAGTGATGAGAGAGGGCACCCTTGTCTTGTGCCAGTTTTCAAAGGGAATGCTTCCAGTTTTTGCCCATTCAGTATGATACTGGCTGTGAGTTTGTTGTAAATAGCTTTTATTATTTTGAGATAAGTTCCATCAATATCTGGTTTATTGAGAGTTTTTAGCATAAAGGACTGTTGAATTTTGTCAAACGCCTTCTCTGCATCTCTTGAGATAATCATATGATTTTTGTCTTTGGTTCTGTTTATTTGATAGATTACATTTATAGATTTGCTTATGTTGAACCAGCCTTGCATCCCAGGGATGACACGACTTGATCGTGATGGATAAGTTTTTTGATGTGCTGTTGGATTCGGTTTGCCGGTATTTTACTGAAGATTTTTCACGTCAATGTTCATCATGGATATTGGCCTAATATTTTCTGTTTTAGTGTGTCTTTGCCAGGTTTTGGAATCAGGATGATGTTGGTCTCATAAAATGAGCTGGGGGGGATTCCATCTTTTTGTATTGTTTGAAATAGTTTCAGAAGGAATGGTACCAGCTCCTCTTTGTATGTCTGGTAGAATTCAGCTGTGACCCTATCTAGTCCTGGACTTTTTTGGTTGGTAGACTATTAACTGCTGCCTCAACTTCAGACCTTGTTATTGGTCTATTCAGGGATTCAGCTTCTTCCTGGTTTAGTCTTGCGAGGGTAAATCTAGAAGAAATCTAACACAGTGTCTAGGAATTTATCCGTTTCTTCTAGATTTACTGGTTTCTGTGCATAGAGGTGTTTGTAGTAATCTCTGATGGTAGTTTGTATTTCTGTGGTATCAGTGGTGATATCCCCTTTATTATTTTTTATTGCATCTATTTGGTTCTTCTCTCTTTTCTTCTTTATTAGTCTGACTCGTGGTCTATCTATTTTGTTGATATGTTTAAAAACCCAGCTCCAAGATTTACTGATTTTTTTGAAGTTTTTTTTGTGTGCGTGTGTCTATCTCCTTCAGTTCTCTGCTCTGATCTTAGTTATATCTTATCTTCTGCTAGCTTTTGAATTTGTTAGATCTTGCTCCTCTAGTTCTTTTTATTGTGATTTTAAGGTGTCAATTTTAGATCTTTACTCATTTCTCATGTGGGCATCTAGCACTATAAATTTATTTTTTAATGTATATTTCTATTTTTCTAAGAAATTATCATTGAAATATTTTACTGCAAAATAGAAAGCATTAACAGAAATTAAAAGTCAAAAAAACAGTTGTAGATTTACACTGAAAAATACATTTTTTTAAAAAAAAAAGCAACACAATATCCAGAGTGTTTACTACTCATATACTTAGTAGCAAGACTGCTTAGCCTTCATCTCCTCATGAAATTCACAGGTACCTGTGCTGTAATGTTAAGTATTTCCCTCTGACCAAGAAGATTAGTGTCCTGACAGCTTCAAGCATGTCATAACACTAGGCACAGGTCATGGAACAACTTGCTGTTAAACCAAGTGACCATCAGGGCAACAAGATAGGTTTCTTCTCCCACCATCACCACCCAATACCAGAGGGAGTTAGGTCTCCCTAGCTGCTTATCTCAAATCATATTTTATCAGCTGACACCCTGCATGCTGTACTTGAAAGAGGAAAAGTAGATATGTTGCATCTGGAAATGATCAAGTAAAGAAAGAGGGTTGTTATTTGTTTTTCTGCACATTTAACCATGTGTTCAAGTGAGAACTCCATCCTCAGAACAAATGTTTCACATACGCAAGAAGGGATTGTAGCAGAAGCTGCAAGTAAAATGTGGAGGTTGACCTAACTCACCTTGGCTCATTTTAATGGAATTATTAAGCAAAATTCTTGGTTAAAAATGATAAATTCGGGAAATTCTGAACAGTAGAGGACACCAAGGTAGTGTAAACTAGACCTGAACCAGAAAACTGGGACATGTTGTCTCAATGACCTAGATAATGTGATGACATGGGGATACAGACATTTGAACTAGTGAGAAGGAAAGAAGAAAAATAAATTAAGTATTTAAGTAATAATTCAAAATCATTAGATTCAAAATTTTTTATAATTATTAATTCATTTCTTTGTAAGATAAAATTCTTACTTTCTGCTGCCAAGAATTTCATAGGTGTTACAATTTTGAGACTAAATACATTTTTTTCTCCTGTGTCAGTATAAGACACATATTCTAATTTGATTCATCTAACAAAATGATGAATAATATGTTTGGTGATAATTTCTCTTCTTTAGGAAGGCAGTATATATAAGTAATAACCAGACTAGTTTTGGTGCCAAATCATTTACGTTTATAAGCCAGCTAAATCACTTACTAGCAATGTGACTTTAGTCAAGTAAATTCTGATTTTTCACTTCCAAAATGGGGATATTAAAAATACCAACCTAAGTGATTATTATGAGGAATAAATGAGCTAATAAGAAACTGTTAGGACAATACCTGGCGCATGGAAATGTAAGTTAAGTATACATTCTTATTACTATTTCAATCAACTGTCCAAGAAACTTGGAAGGTAATATATACCATGTATTTCACATTATATGTATTAGCTGTGTTTGATTAGATATGAAACCTTGGTTATTACACTATATGACTTTAAAATTTTTATGGCAAACTCAAAACTAATTAAAACAGGTTTAAAACAAGTTAATTCACATTTCCTGAAGACAAAGAGCTTACAAAGATGCAACCTTTATAAATTATGCTGTGGAATAGTTTTTGTTATCCCACAGCATCATTTACATAAGTGATAGTAGAAATATCACTTCTGCCACATGCAGTTCAGATGGAGAGGTAAAAAAATAAATTTTGCTGGCTGTTATTTGTAAAATGTTAAAAGGAAGTGAGTTTGAATGCTGGAAAACATAGGATCAATTCTAAAAAACTAATTTTAATTGTTTTCTTCTTAACTAACGGTGCTAAAAAAATCTTCTAATATTTCAATGATGGTTATAAAGTAATAAAACATGGAAGCAGCTTTATGATATTCATGGGTCTCATACTCACGAATATGGTTCTGTAAGGATGTGATCCCAGGAACCTGACTTCTTGACCTAGTCTTTAAATATCTGCCTGGGGAATCTGAGCTTTGATCGGCTCTCAACAGCTCAATGAACAGGATGAAGGGAATAAGGAAACTTACTTATCTAGGGAGGCTTTGAATTTGTAGGAAGTCTCCTTTCCAAGGTTTTAATGTTTTAAATCATGGGAAAAAATTTAACCTTATATGGTGCATTTTTTTTTATAAATTTTACTTTAGCTTAGTGTAATTGTAGTTAGACAGCTATAGCCCAACAACTTAAAAAGTGGGCTCACATGTCAGACTTCTTGGGTTTGAATTCTGGCTCTCTTAATTACTAGCCATGTGTTGGTATTAACTTAGCTGACTTCTCTGTGCTCAAATAGTCTCATCTGTAAAATAGGAATCATAAGACACTTTTCATGAAGTAGATAGATTGCACTTAAATATTTAGAATGACATTTGAAAAATGCTCAGCAGATATTAGTAACGGTCCTCATCACCATCATTTAAACTAGTGGTTCTCATCTAGGAATGATTTTGCCTTCCAGGGGACATCTGGCAATGTCTAAAGATATTTTTGCTTGATATATTTCAGAGGCTACTGGGATCTAGTAAATAAAGGCCAGGAAGTCTGCTAAAACTCCTACCATGCGCAGGACATCACCCACAATAAAAAATTATCAAGTCCAAAATGTCAATAGTGCTGAGGTTGAAAAACACCAATTAAAGCTGTTCTATTGTTGAAGATGATGCATAAAGACCAACAAACATTTTCAAAATGTTGCACATAACCATTAATCCTAACTTAGTCAATCCATATCTTCTAAGCTTTTGTTAAGCAAATTATGAATTACCAAGAATCAGATA
This sequence comes from Alouatta palliata, assembly GCA_004027835.1. Lineage (NCBI taxonomy): Eukaryota > Metazoa > Chordata > Mammalia > Primates > Atelidae > Alouatta > Alouatta palliata. Next base: position 17,919 of record PVKV010027682.1, on the reverse strand, counting down.
TATTCATGAACTTGTAACTATGCAATAGAGAAAAGTTTCTGAGAGAATAGTATAAGAATTAAGGTAATAAATGGTAGTAAATAAATTAAAAGAGAAAAAGGCAAAATGGAAGACATTAGAGGAGTGTCTTCCTAATGGGAGCAGAAATTAAGTGGGAAGAGGGGAATCTGAGGAATATTGCTTTAGGCCTGTTGTTCTATTTCTCCCTGACTTATTCCCTCCCAGGCCTTTAGCACTGGCTTATAAGTTTTTGAGTAATTTCAAGCTTTAAGTGAATGAGCAAAAAGCTTTCCAAATATAATTTGAAAGTTATAAAAATTAGTATTTTATTGCAGAATACCTATAGATTACTGCCTGGAAAAGTAATGACTCCATATTGGTGCATTTTCATGTGTAAATTTAACGGCGATTAGAGATTAGTGAAATATAGGACATTGAATAAATGTGGATAAAGCACTGTTATAACTTTCTGCCCTTACAATATTCAACTAAAATGTTCTTGGAGTGATGGCATTCTAGTAAGAAAAGGATTCCATTATCCAATCATTTTAATGAATTCTTTAGAGAATTGTAGTTCCATGGGAACTCTGGGAAAATTTTGGCAAGAAAATTATGTTTTCCCTAATGGGAAAAAAAAAGAAAAAAACTTCCTTAAGTAGTAGAGTAAAACTTCATTAGTTTGGGAAAACAAAACCAAACCACAAGATATGTGGGAAAATGTATTAATGAGTATGCCAGGCCACAAAGAGGGAAAAAAAAAAAAAAACAAAAAACGAAAGGAAAAAGAAGTAAACAGGAACGCAAAAATCTTAATTCCTATATGATACATAGATGTTTTGATAAATGTATAGCCATAAAAAACATGGCTTGCATGATTTACGAAAAGAGAAATCCCACCCCCATCAGGCATGATTATCAAGATGAAGTGCCCCTCTGCAAGTTTAACTTAGAACTCAAGTTTAAACCCTAGAAGAAGACAGAACACTCATTGGTGCTGAAATATTAAGGGTTCTTTTATTTTATGATTTTCTCATGGATAGTACTTACAATGTTATCAGATCTGCAAAGATTCTTGGGCTTCATATTTAGTACAAGATTGGGTCTTTCACATACTGTGTAAATCTCTAGAATGAAGAATCAGAAGACTGAATTCAAGTTCCAGCTCTAATGAAGCCCTCTTGGAAAAAATTTAACATCTCTGAGCAAAGGTTTCTTTTGCTAACAGATATCACACACAGGAAATGACCGTGTATATAAAAAGTGTCTTTTTATTATTTATTCTTGAAAATAAGGAGATGAAAAAGAGCAAAAGCTTAATTTTTAATGTACTTTTTAAACCTCCTTGTTTCCGAATAGTTTGTTCAAGTTCTCTAAGTCTCAGTTTCCTCATATGTTAAATGGAGATGACAATTCATACACTTAATTAAAATATCCACTGAAGGGCTTCATAGGTTTAGGCACTTAATGAATACTATCTTTCCTTCTCTGCCCTTGAGAACAGGCATGGCACACTTTAAGACATCTAAAGCGGAACTGCAAATAAATACTTTAAAATTAATGTGTTTAGTATGTATGTTAAAATGTATGTGCTTATGTTTATCTGTGGAGAAATAAAAATGATCATTTTACCTGTAATATCTTAGCACCATCAAGTATAATCCATTAGAAATCCCAGTCAAACAAAAGTAAAATCATCCTTTAGGAATATTTTAACAACCCATGAAATAATCATGAGATAAAAATCTCATTAAATCAGACAATTTTATGAAGATTTTTATTAAAAAGTGATTTCCACCTTTTGATAGATTTTGGTAATGATGGGGCTGTGTTCAGTTGCTCTTATTCAACCCTCCCCTGCACCGTCTCATCATCATGATAGGTTCTGTCTACCCAGTCCTCTAAAATGCAGTCTCCTTCCTTCAAGCGTTTTCTTATTATCACAGCTAAACAAGGAACCTACTGCCTTTACTTCTACGGTTCTAAACTTACATTACCGCTTGGCACTTAACATATTGCCCTATTCTAGATATTTAAACACTATATTTCACTATTAAATTAGAAGTTTCTTGTGTTGACTACCTTGCTCATCATTACCCTCCACACAGTATTAGAAGACCCTGTATTTATTAAGTATTAATTATTCAATTCACATATGATGAATATGCAAATTATACTTTAAGTAATGTTTTGTAGCTAGATCCTACAGCTTTAGAATTTAATTTCTTATACTTCTCTAATTAAAACAGATACACTTTGCATTATTTTATTTTAGTTATTTCTCTTCAGATGCTGCCACTGGCATCTGAGATATTTAAAGCCAAGAAGGCATATTTTAATCTTAAATATATAGTCATACTTATTTTCATCAGCTATTGAGCATTACATTTTAAAAATATCTGTAGTGAACAAAACAAATGTCCTATAGAAATCATTAAATTTGGTTTTAACAGATTCCCATTAGCTGGAACAATGTTACATATCTCTCCTTAACAATGGATGAATTTGATTCAATGAAAGGCAAAAGAAAGCTGACTTATTGAGCACTTACTACATGCAAAGCAAAATACTAAATGCTTTGTAATCATAGTTGATATTGAATTGTGTTCTCATTCAATAGTACTCGATACAGTTTCAAAGAGTGATATAATCTCTGGATAAGAGATAATATAGTTTACGTATTAAGATTGTGTTTATTATAACCCACCAAAATGTATCAACTAATCAATAAAATATTTTCCAAGTAAGGTTTGAGTTTGTAGTTATTGGAATAAAAAATACTTTCACATCTGTTGGCAAAAAATATGCAGACTGCAAGCATCTAACAAAGTAAACCTAGTTAATGAGCAGTTCATGTCTGTGTCTTTTATTTTGCAATATGGTTGGTAAAGCTAATGCTTTTGGATCCTTCTGAATTAGTGAGAGAATAAATAGATTCCTACATCTGGAGAAATGTGGTTTATGGCTTTGTTCTGATTTCAGTATTTGGTGCCAGGTACTCATCACCTGGGGTGGGTTGTCATTGTGGTAAAATAGAACTCATTACTTATTCTCAAAAGAATGCTCTGTTTCAGAACAATGCTATTGTTAATGGAACTTTGATTTTAGTAACCAAATGCCAAGAATGTTTTTAAACACTCTGTTATCCATCTCATCAATTTAGATCAGCCAGACATAACATCTGTGAGAAGATAGCTAAAATTTTCATCGATAAAACTGATATGATGAAAGCTTTTTTCCCCTTAGGTAATCATTTGGTATTGGTAACCAAGTTGTTCTCATACTTTCTTGTTTATTGTTTAAAGCTGTAGCACATCACTTTTGTCATATTCGTCAAAGTTCTATGGAATGATTGTTTGAGATTCACCATATGTGTCTTTTATCCCTGCTCAGTAAGTATCTTGGCTACATGTGAGTTTGGCATTTGTTACTATAAGAACTCCGATTCCTTCACTTGCTTCTGATACTATCCATGCTGTCAGCATAGAGAATTTCAAATAGCCATCTCTGGGACTGAAGAAACTCACAAGATAGCAACCTGTTTTAACTAGACCCTTCTCACCCAAGTACTTGCCACTCAAGACAATCGATTTATTCAGTCTATCTAGTTGGGGGTTGCTGATCTCTGAAACACAAATCATTCCTCACTCTGTTTTTGAGACCCTTTGTTTATAATATAGACAATGAACAACCCTGTAATTTATGATACAGTGGTAATTTACTGCGGTCATTTTATACAGAGAAGAGATAGGGAGAAGAATGGGAGTAAGTGTAGAACACATGGCTTCTGTTTAGTTTTCCTTCTTGTGGATTAGTCAAGACATCAGAACTATATCATGAGATCCACAGGCTCTCTGAGTTAAATACAGTGTTTTTAGTTCCTTTCAGCATCTCTTGTTCCCTACCTTTACTTTTAGAAGTGATAGGAACTCCAGAATACATGGAAAATTATGGAATAAATATAATACTCAGAAAAAAGTTTCACGTCAGAATGCTGGCAAATATGGAGCTTATCAGGGAGATTCTTTCCCCTCCCCTCAGACACTGATACCAAGAACAATCTCAGAAGCTAAGTATTGCCAAGAGGATCACAAGAAGGCACAGGCCTTGATAGTCAGGATCTGAGGTTTTAAGCACCACATGGAAATGTACATTTAAGCCAATGGCCATGTAAGTCCGAGTAGCTAACTGGGTCATAAACATGAACCATTGGTCTCAAAAGACCATTCTACATATGAGAGATGAAAAAAAGTTCACCTGGTTTTGTGGATAAGAAAGTAAATCTCTGTAAGAAGATGGAAAGCAAGTGCCATCATGCATGATTTTAAGTTCTATATTTATTATATTGTTATGAGACTACAAGTTAAGATGTTAACAAAAAACAAATCTCAGCACCATCAAATTAAATCCATTAGAAATCCCAGTCAAACAAAAGTAAAACCATCCTTTAGGAATACTTCCATAACCCATGAAAGATTCCTATAGAAAAATAAACAGCTTCATCAAAGATAGTTTATATAAGAAAATTACCAACCATGTAAATTTTGCTTTGTATATGTATTTGCTTTGCATATATGAAGAAAAGCTTAAGAAATATAAAGAGAAATTGACAGAAACAGAGCTATAGTGGAGGATTTCCACTGTCAGGCTGTTTTTGCAAATTAATTAAATAATTATAAATCAAACATTCGTATGATCATATTCTAGCTACCTACTTCCCTCTCAAAAAGTAAATAACATGCTGTACTTTAGAAAGTTATTGTAAGAAATGATTTTGATTATATATATATGTGTACATCTGGGACCAAAGAAACTCACAAGATAGCAACCTGTTTTATATCTATATGTGTGTGTGTGTGTGTGTGTATATATATATATGTGTGTATATATATATATACACACATATATATATATACACACATATAGATATATATCTATATGTGTGTATGTGTGTATATATATATACACATATATATAGACACATATAGATCTATGTGTGTGTGTGTATATATATATACACACACATACATATATACACATAGCTTTATATATATACACATAGATCTATATGTGTATATATATATATGGGTGTTTATATATATTTCAGAGAGAAAAAATATTTCCTGTATATACTTTTTGTTTTTCCCTTTTTATTTTATTTAAATTATTTGAAATGATTGTATATATTTAAATTATTGTATGTATATATATAATTACATATATACACATAGCTCTCTCTATATATACACACATAGATCTATATGTGTGTATATATGTGTGTGTATATATATTTCAGAGAGAAAAAATATTTCCTGTATATACTTTTTGTTTTTCCCTTTTTATTTTATTTAAATTATTTGAAACAATGATGTTATTGGCTCTACAATATCTATACATGTATGTGTATGTGTGTGTTTGTGTGTGTGTGTATATATATATCTGTGTATATGTGTGTGTGTATACGAGAAATATTAATTTTTTTCTCTCTGATATGAAATGTATTAAATGTTTCTAGAATTAGAACAACGGGTGTCTTCATTGATATCTTTATGCATCTTCTGAATTTCTCAAAATTGCCATAAAAAGGAACATAATTAGAGTAATAGGATATGAAACAATTCTAAAACTTGTGGAATTGTACATAATGTGATATTGCTGAAGTTATGGATAAGTTTAGGAAATGGGTAGGAGTGGAGGCTACAAAGATTGACAAGAGTCTCATCATGATATATTCATTGAACCATTTTTAAGAAACATGATGCTCCTCCGCCATTCAGAGGTTATGGAACACCTCTAAGAATTTTAAGTTCAGCAGTGTTTATCAGATACATATTTTCAAAAATCTCTCAGGCTATACAGGATGAATTGGTGAATGCAAAATAAACCAGGAAATCAGACTACTATATTAATAGTAGCTAACATTTATTGGGTGTCTACTATGTGTCAGAGACCACATGTTGAGCACTTTATATATTCTGTCATTTAATTTTTGCAATGGGTATGAACTGTTATTGTCCCCCTCTTACACATATGGAAACAGATGCTAAAGAAGTTGTCCAGTGTCACTCAGTCCTTGTTAAAGCCTGGCTGCCACAATAGATAATTTTGAACCAGCTCTTAGACCCTTCCACACTTCAGCATGCTGCTGCTTTTCAAAAAGAAAGGAAGTGGAGCAGAGAGAAGTTCTTAGCAAAAGAAAGAGAGCAAGGAATGGGTCCAAGATGTTTAACTCACATCACTTGTTGACAGATTGGTGGGATTAAGGAGAGAGGGAAGTCAACAATAATTCAGGAGAGACAGGTTGAATTGGATATTTTTGCATATAGAAAAATCATTAAAAGTCACTAGAGAAAACAGAAAATTTAATTAACTTTAATTTGCAGTGAATGTTCGTATCTTCTTCTATTTGAGTGAGTAAACTGCAATAAAATAAAAATAGCTTAGTCATGATACAACAAGCATAGTATAGAGTGCAGATTTGGGATATGGTACTGACTCTCTTTGGAGTTTTTAACAAGTGGTTTGTTTATTTTTCTAAAGGAGCTCTAGCTTCTTAACCTGTTATATGGCAAGAGAGAACTATAGTACCTTCCACAGAATTCTCTTCATTCTCACTTTAACTAGAGCTTTTTAGACTTGCAAGTAACAGGGGTACATATTGAAAATGTTTATTTGAGTAATCAAAACAGAAAGATGTACATTACTACTAAGTACAAGAACACAAGCTTTTCAAATTTATAAATTTTAAGCATTCATAAAGTAACATCAAATTTTGCTTACCAGTAAAATCACATATATTTCCACTCCTGTTTATTCATTAAACATTTTTTATTGGTTGATTGATTGATTGACTGTATTTTAGGTTTTGGGGTACATGTGAAGAACATACAGAATTGTTGCATAGGTACACAAATGGCAGTATGATTTGCTGCCTTCCTCCCCATCACCTATATCTGGCATTTCTCCCCATGCTATCCCTCCCCAACTCCCCATCCGCAGCTGTCCCTCCTCTATTTCTCCCTGACAGACCCCAGTGTGTGATGGCCCCCTCCCTATGTCCATGTGTTCTCATTGTTCAACATCCACCTATGAGTGAGAACATGTGGTGTCTGATTTTCTGTTCTTGTGTCAGTTTGCTGAGAATGATGGTTTCCAGGTTCATCCATGTCCCTACAAAGGACACGAGCTCATTGTTCTTTATGGCTGCATAGTATTCCATGGTGTATATGTGCTACATTTTCCTTGTCCAGTCTATCATTGATGGGCATTTGTGTTGGTTCCAGGTCTTTGCTATTGTAAACTGTGCTGCAATGAACATCTGTGTGCATGTGTCCTTATAGTAGAATAATTTATAATCCTTTGGATATATACCCAGTAATGGGATTGCTGGGTCAAATGGAATTTCTGTTTCTAGGTCCTTGAGGAATTGCCACACTGTCTTCCACAATGGTTGAACTAATTGACACTCCCACCAACAGTGTAAAAGTGTTTCTATTTCTCCACATTCTCTCCAGCATCTGTTGTCTCCAAATTTTTTAATGATTGCCATTGTAACTGGCGTGAGATGATATCTCAATGTAGATTTGATTTGCATTTCTCTAATGACCAGTGATGATAAGCATTTTTTCATATGTTTGTTGCCCTCATGTATGTCTTCTTTTGTAAAGTGTCTGTTCATATCCTTCACCCACTTTTGAATGGGCTTGTTTGTTTTTTTCTTGTAAATCTGTTTTAGTACTCTGTAGATTCTGGATATCAGCCCTTTGTCAGATGGGTAGATTGCAAAAATTTTTTCCCATTCTGTTGGTTACTGATTCACTCTAATAACTGTTTCTTTTGCTGTGCAGAAGCTGTGGAGTTTGATTAGGTCCCATTTGTCTATTTTGGCTTTTGTTGCCAATGCTTTTGGTGTTTTGGTCACGAAGTCCTTGCCTATGCCTATGTCCTGAATAGTTTTGCCTAGATTTTCTTCTAGGGTTTTTATGGTCTTGGGTCTTATGTTTAAGTCTTTAATCCATTTGGAGTTAATTTTAGTGTAAGGTGTCAGGAAGGGGTCCAGTTTCTGCTTTTTGCACATGGCTAGCCAGTTTTCCCAATACCATTTATTAAACAGGGAATCCTTTACCCATTTCTTGTTTTTGTCAGGTTTGTCAAAGATCAGATGGTTGTAGATGTGTGGTGTTACCTCCAAGGCCTCTGTTCTGTTCCATTGGTCTATATCTCTGTTTTGCTACCAGTACCATGCTGTTTTCATTACTGTAGCCTTGAAGTATAGTTTAAAATCCAGTAGTGTGATGCCTCCAGCTTTGTTCTTTTTTACTTAGAATTGACTTGGCTATGTGGGCTCTCTTTTGGTTCCATATGAAGTTTAAGGTGGTTTTTTCCAGTTCTGTGAAGAAGGTCATTGGTAGTTTGATGGGGATAGCGTTGAATCTGTAAATTACTTTGGGCAGTATTGCCATTTTCACAATATTGATTATTCCTAACCATGAGCATGGAATGTTTCTCCATCTGTTTGTGTCCTCTCTTATTTCGTTGAGCAGTGGTTTGTAGTTCTCCTTGAAGAGATCCTTTATGTACCTTGCTAGTTGTATTCCTAGGTATTTTATTCTCTGTAGCAATTGTGAATGGCAATTCTTTCTTGATTTGGCTCTCTTTAAGTCTGTTATTGGTGTATAGGAATGCTTGTGATTTTTGCACACTGATTTTGTATCCTGAGACTTTGCTGAAGTTGCTTATCAGTTTTAGGAGATTTTGGGCTGAGATGATGCGGTCTTCTAAATATACAACCATGTCGTCTGCAAACAGAGACCATTTGACTTCCTTCTTTCATAATTGAATACCTTTTATTTATTTTTCTTGCCTGATTGCTCTGGCCAGAACTTCCAATACTATGTTGAATAGGAGGGGTGAGAGATGGCATCCTTGTCTAGTGCCAGATTTAAAAGGGAATGCTTCCAGTTTTTGCCCATTCAGTATGATGTTGGCTGCTGGTTTGTCATAAATAGCTTTTATTATTTTGAGATATGTTCCATCAATACCTCGTTTATTGATGTTGTTTAGCATAAACGGCTGTTGAATTTTGTCAAAGGCCTTCTCTGCATCAATTGAGATAACCATGTGGTTTTTGTCTTTGGTTCTGTTTATGCGGTGAATTACATTTATAGACTTGCGTATGTTGAACCAGCCTTGCATCCCTGGGATGGATCCTACTTGATCATGGTGGATAAGCTTTTTGATGTGCTATTGCAGTTGGTTTGTCAGTATTTTATTGAAGACTTTTGCATCTATGTTCATCATGGATATTGGCCTGAAGTTTTCTTTTCTTGCTGAGTCTCTGATGGGTTTTAGTATCAGGATGATGTTGGTCTCATAAAATGATTTGGGAAAGAAATGAATTCAAGCTGGAAAAAACTCTTCAGGATATTATCCCAGAAAACTTCCCCAACCTAAAAAGGCAGGCCTATATTCAAGTCCAGAAAATACAGAGAACACCACAAGGCACATAATAGTCAGATTCATCAGGGTTGAAATGAAGGAGAAAATGCTAAGGGCAGCCAGAGAGAAAGGTCAGGTTACCCACAAAGCGAAGCCCATTAGACTCACAGCACATCTCTCAGCAGAAACCCTACAAGCCAGAAGAGAGTGGGGGCCAATATTCAACATCCTTAAAGAAAAGAACTTTCAACCCAGAATTTCATATCCAGCCAAACTAAGCTTCATAAGTGAAGGAGAAATAAAATCCTTTACAAACAAGCAAGTGCTCAGAGATTTCATCACCACCAGACCTGCTTTACAAGAACTCCTGAAAGAGGCACTAAACATAAAAAGGAACAAGCAGTACCAGCCACTCCAAAAACATACCAAATGGTAAAGAGCATCGAAACAATGAAGAAACTGCATCAACTAATGGGCAAAACAGCCAGCTAGCATCAAAATGGCAGGATCGAACTCACACATAACAATATTAACCCTAAATGTAAATGGGCTGAACGCCCCAATCAAAAGATACAGACTGGCAAATTGGATAAAAAGCCAAAACCCATTGCTGTGCTGTATCCAGGAAACTCATCTCACATGCAAGGATACACAAAGGCTCAAAATAAAGGGATGGAGGAAGATTTACCAAGCAAATGGTGGGGGGGAAAAAAAAAACAAAAAAAAAAAACAGGAGTTGCAATTCTCATCTCTGACAAAATAAACTTTAAACTAACAAAGATCAAAAGAGAAAAAGAAGGACATTACATAATGGTAAAAGGATCAATGCAACAAGAAGAGCTAATGATCCTAAATATATACACACCCAACACAGGAGCACCCAGATACATAAAGCAAGTTCTCAGTGACTTACAAAGAGACTTAGACTCCCACACAACAATAGTGGGAGACTTGAACACCCCATTGTCAATATTAGACAGATCAATGAGACAGAAAATTAACAAGGATATCCAGGACTTGAACTCAAGCCTTGACCAAGCAAACCTAATAGACATTTACAGAACTCTCTACCCCAAATCCACAGAATATACATTCTTCTCAGCACCACATCACACCTACTCTAAAATTGACCACATAATTGGAAGTAAATCACTCCTCAGCAAATGCAAAGGAATGGAAATCTAACAAACAGTCTCTCAGACCACAGTGCAATCAAGTTAGAACTCAGAATTCAGAAACTAACTCAGAACCGCACAGCTTCATGGAAACTGAACAACTGGATCTTGAATGTTGACTGGATAAACAATAAAATGAAGGCAGAAATAAAGATGTTCTTGGAAACCAATGAGAATGAAGACACAAGTTGGTACCAGAATCTCTGGGACACATTTAAAGCAGATTAAACATTCTTAAGATATTTGGTCTTTATGATTTTGGCATTTGTACAGATTTTGTTTAAAAACTTGTGATCACAGCATTTTTCATATGAATTAAAATAAAATGTTAACAAATACTTTCATATGTATAAGATTTTTCTGTATAAAACACGTTACATGGTCAATTAATTGGTGTATAAAATTTTGTTCAGACCCTTCCAATTTAGAAAACTATTAAGCATTAAAAATTTTTTTTTCTAAATGTTCTTTTTCTTAGTAGCAGAGGATCATATAATATCTGACTTATGTTAGAGGACTTATTCTCTAAAAGTTTAGACTTCATTTCGATTTTAATTGGCAATCCTTTTTGAGGTTTGAAATGATTGTCGACTCCATTATGAAGGTTGCCTTGCTAAATTATTGTTGTTCAATTTGGATCTTTTAAGACTCTTTTCAATATCACATTCCTTGTTGCAGAATTTCAACATAGAGAGAAAAATGATACTAAGCATAGATGTAACCAGTATGCTCCATTTCACTTGCAGTAGAAAAATAACAATCAGCTGATCTCTTCTACACCTGAACTAAACCAGGTGAAAAGTAGGTGGGCAAATAGCTGAGCTCTGCTGGTACATCTAATAGATTTAGTTCTATGAATGTACACCTATATAATAGTCATGCTTAAGTACAAACAACCAAAGTTTTTGTGCTTTACAGAGTTTTAAGTGTATCTATTAATTGCATGACTTCACTTCAGCAATTCAGAGAATGTCCTCCAGGTTAAACATCCTTGGTTAACTGTGTGAGGACTATGACATCCTCAACCTCTTTGCCCTTTCTAGTACTGTTTTATCAAAGGATCTGCATGATTTTTCTTCCACTCTTTGTCTTTTTCCTCCCTTAACTCATTTATTTCTATTACCTGTGGAAGTCTCACTGCCTGCTCCCCAATCCCCCACCCACAAAATGCACAAGTGGTAAGGATGGTTTGACTTTGGATGGTAAATTTCTTCTGTGTGTTTATACTATGGTGTGCTTCAGTTGGCTCCTGGTTTCTATTTACTCAGTCAGCCAGCAGAGCCGAGGGATATTCCTGGCCACGGATATCCTGGCTGTGTCCCTAGGAGACCCTAGGTACCCTGCACGAGACTATTCTTGATGACCATGTCATTCTAGCTGCAAACCACTGAACCCACTGAGAAGAGTATTAGGGTGTGACAACATACATAAGTGTACATTTGAAAGTGGGGTGGGGAAGGCAGGCCAGTGGTCTGCTGCAAGGCTATTTCATACTCTTACACTAAAAATTTCTGCAATTCTAATATCCTAATAACTTGTTTAGAATTTACCATTTGGATAAATCTAGTTCTACAGGCTTTAATAATATTGTGCCATGAGACTTTTAAACACACAGTTCCATTTCAACGCTTAACTGCAGGCCAACTTACCGATAGCATACCTCCGATTTAGGAAGGTACCTCTCAGAGTACCTCTGACACCTCCCCTAATTTAAGACTGTCTATCTTTTACTTTTTTTACACTGTTAGATATGTTTTAACCTTGCCGATTGCCTCAAAAACATTTTTAAATAAAGCTTATTGTTATAAAACATAAACTGTGAGCTCAATGGTGGGCAAATCTACACTTGAGCATCCAAGGCTGCAGCTGAGAATGAACAAACTCACCAACACAAAAATGCGTGCCCCCTCCTTTTATTAGACCCCTTTTCTTCTACACCTGATCTGAACTAGGTGAGAAGTAGGTGGGCATGTACAGACGCAGTCAGCCCTGGGCGCTCAGTGTAGTGCAGAAAATGCGCCACCCCTGAACATCCTCTGGCTCAGCTCCTTTCTTTCCTGTTTACGTGCCCGGCATCTCTGTCGATTGCCGCAGGTGCCCGGTGGACCGGCTGCCCCGTGCGCAGCCACCTGCCACGCCCTGCTCCCCGCCCTCTCGGCGCCATCGACGCAGTGCGCAGAGCAGCTCTGGTCCTCACAGCCCGTGCAGCGGAGGGGCGCGCTCCCGAGCTGGCGCAGTTTCCCAGCGCGGTGCCCGCCCCTCATCCTCCTCTAGTCTCCCTCCCCTCGCCGACTGCCGCCCCAGGCTCCGCCATGGGGAATGTGCCATCTGCGGTGAAGCACTGCCTCAGCTACCAGCAGCTTCTCCTGGAGCATCTCTGGATCGGGGATTCAGTGGCAGGGGCCCTCGACCCCGCGCAGGTACCACCTCGCGGCCCAGGGTGTCCCCACCCTCATGCGCACTGACAGCCAGCCTCTCTCCCTGCAGCCTTTTGGTGCCCTCCTCCCTTTGTGTCACCTCCTCACCCCAGGGACCTTCCCGCAGCAGCTCTGTCGTGTCAGGCCCCACCCCTTAAATGGTTTCCCATCATCTCCCCTCTGTCAATGTAACGACCCACCTCTAGAGATTAGACCCAGCAAAATCCCTACCTGCGACCGTTTACTGGTCGCCTAAAGGAAACAATTCCTTCTCTGTGTTTTCCTGGAAGGGGATACGTTAGGTAATACGATTTGTATTCATAGGTATTCCTTCAAGGATACTGCCCTTATTCTCAAAGCTCCTTGCACTGTGTAACAAAGACGACACATTTGTCACAATGTGAGGCAGAAAAAGGAATGAAACCAGTAGAAGGTTCAGAAGACATAGTAGGATGAAATAATCCATCAGAACATTAATTATCCAGAATGTATTTGTGCTTCAACAAACTTGACCAAACTTGAAAGAAAGTGTAAATAACAGCAATTTCAGACTAATTACTCCCACATTGTTCCTGAAAGCCCATGTTAAGACAATAGGCAATCTAATATTATGATTTAATGCACTCTTAACGAGTATCAGATAAAGAAAAGGTGGCAGATAAAGAAATTAACTTTTTCATTTAAAAAGCTGAAAATCTAAAATTCCACAAAATATTAAATAATGGATAATTGTTATGAAAATATTGAAACATGGAGTGAAGGAGGAGCACTGTGAGGACTTTTCGTCGTTGAACTACAGGTGCTGAATGTAGATTATTTCCGATTTGACTTGTGAACAAAATAACTTGTGTTACTGTAATATTTCTGTCAGTAAGCATAATTGCACTAGGTGGCTTTAAATCAACTATTCTCATATAAGATATTCATTTTCTATTGTGCATTATCAGTTTGGTGTATCATATGTGAAATTGCAATCTTATGTCTACAAATTAGAATTCAGCATTTGTGTTCTTTAGAAGATATTTTGCTTCTCATTACTTAAAAGATGGCTGTAGTCATCTAACTCTAAAACCTGTTGAAGATGGTGGTAGAGGGGAAAAGTTATCCTTTATCTTCCCACATGTTAACATGTTTATTTAATATTCCTACATTTTATTTTGACCTTCCTGTTGTAACTTTTATCTTGATATTCTTGACTTTTTAATTCAGGCTGTTACTTAATCAGGAATTCTTAACTTATATTTCCTAAGTCTGAGACTTTATATAACTTTTTTGAGTGAATATTATATTTATCTCTCCCTCTTTATTTTCTGATTTACACATTTTGTGGGTTTTAGGGACAATGATAGAACAGGTAAGGATGTCTTCTTTGCTCTATTGAGATATGGAAGCAGGTTAAATTAGAATGAGTAGGATTCCTGAGATATAAAATTTTGGAACATTCATCAGCTTAATGAAGTTTTTTGGTCCCTTTCTGAAGAAGTAATATGACTTCTATAAATACTGTCTTTTTACCCACCAACTGCTTTTCCTAGAAACTCCTAGTGGTTTCTCAAGTCCAGATTTAAAATTTTTTTTTTTTTTTTTTTTTTTTTGGTCCAGCTCTTTTCTCCCTCCAGAGTTATGCCTCTTTCTCTGTGTTCTCAAGAATTTTTTAAGTAATTCTGTTTTAGTTTCAATACTATTGAATTGTAATTTTTTTCTATCTCATCCTATTTGAACTCACAGCAGCATTGACATCTGACACCTGGCTTTTTGAACTTTATCTTCCTAGACTTCTGATCTAACAAACCTTCACTGCTTTCAGCCCTATGTCTCTGGTCTCTCAGTCACCTTGGCAGGTTCCGTGGCTTTTATCCACTGGGTAAATATCCAGATTCCTCATCACTATCTGCATTCTTCCTACTGTGAGTGTGGTGACTATCTACACTCACTGTTTTGGTTACTGTTTGTGCATCAGTGTTTTCTAGAATGACATTCGCATTTTTTTTCTTGAATTTTAGTCTAGATGTTCAGCTGTTCATTTGACATCATCGCTTGGGTATCTCAAAAGCAACTCAAACTCAACATTTTCAAAATTGTAGTAATGTTCTACTCCTTCCAACACTGGACTTTCTCCAGTATTTCCTATTGCATGGAATGTCATCATAATTCATTCAGTTCTACAAGCATACACCAGAAGCTATCTTCTTTCATTTCCCTCACACCCAATGTATCACTGAATCCTGCAGCTTTAATACTTGAATTTCTTTCAAATCTATACATTTTTCCAACTTGAAAGCACCAATCAATTTTAAAATGGCATTATCTCTCATACGGATGACCAAGCTGTTGGAGCAGTCCTCTTACTTTCCAGGATCCCTCTTCAACCTGATGTCTATATAGCTAGTTGGAAAGTTTTCCCTATTTCAAAGAAAATAATGCTATTTCCCTCCCTGTTAAAAAACCATCTGTGAATTTCCATTGCTTTAAGGAATGAACACCAAAACTTTTAACGTGTTCTCTAAACCTCAAACAATCTTTTCATTGCATCTCTCAGCAACATCATCTTAAGCTATTCTTTTTTGTTCTTGCCACTGTAGCCACAGTGGCCTTCTTTGAGTTCTCTAATAAACTGTGTTCCCTCTGGAACCACAGTGTTTGCTTACTTTCCTCTCTGTTAGGAAGATTATTTTAAACAAATTAACTTCTAATTAATCTTCGGCCCTCAACCTTCATGTTACCTTCTCATGAAATCTCTCCCAGACTTTCAATGCCAGCAGCTTTTGTTATACTTTTATTGCATAGTAGTATATTTATTATATATAATACATATTCTATATTTATTTTCATGATTACTTGATATTTAATTGCTTTGCAGACATTAAGCACAATAAAAGTAAGGAAGCAATTTGCTACGGGATTCTCAACACTTATCAGAATGTCTGATTGATTTTTAATGGTCAATAATAATTGTTGAATGAACAAATGAATGAATGTTTTCTCTTATAGGCCATAAGCATCACATGCCTATGAACACTATGAAATTCTTCTTAGCATTTGTTCAAGGTCCAACAAAATCATTGGCACATTGTAGCATCATGATAAATATTTGCTAATACAAGATCAATGAGAATGGAGACATGGTATAAACAGAGTTCGGTCTTAGCACCAATCAATAAGTATTATTACACTTTTTCTCCTACCTTTTTGTCTCGTGGCACCTAATAGTGGTTTGATGGAGAGATGAGGTGGAAATGAATTCTGGAGGCTGTCAAGACAGCAGAGAGCTTAAGTAATTCTCTATTGTTGAATCTGGTAGAGAGAATCACCAATAAACCTGATTCCTGTGATATGAAATGATTTGATTGCAGTTAGAACAGACAGAATATTCTGTATTGTGAAATAATTTCATATGTGTACAATAAAAAGTTGAAAACCTAGATATTGTTCTGCTACTAACCTATCCCATGATTTTGTTTGTGCAAGAGCATGACCAGATCTTAATTTTTCAGTTTACATATTAGAGATAATATATCTCTGATGAATTATTAGAATTTAAATATTGTGTGTGTGCATATATACACATATGCATATTGGAAGTTTAAGAATGTATTATCAAATATAAAAAGAATAAATATGAATAACAGACTTATTCTACCACAGATCCACTAAGTAAATTATTTGGGTCTCTATGTTTCTGCTAATGACTGTAGTTTCACAGAAAACTCCCTTAATAGACCAAGAAGTTAAAATTGCTCATTCTATAATTCAAGATATCTCTTAGGACCTGTTTTATTTTCTGTAGTCATCTCTTTTAAAAAGAGTATAACGAAGCTGGCTTAATTGGTATGTTTTAAAGTTTTGATTAAATTTAATGTGCCTAGGGAAGAGATCCCCCTTTGATTTTCAAGTGTTCCTTAAGCAATAACTAAATCTCTTCACATATTAATGCCCTTTTGCAAAAATAAAATTTCCAAAGGCCTAAATTCTAATATAAACAATGTTTCAAACCTATTATATTTCTAAAAATAAAATAGTAGATTATGTGAGATTAAATTTATAGTTAGTTTATATTCGATTCTGATCCTTTATGTTACGTTTGCTGTCAGCAAAAATTATGATTCAAAGTAAAGGTATTTGGTGCTAAAGTGTCTCTGGAATTTAAATGTATTATATTTCTGCTTAAATGTAACTAGAGGATAATGTAACTTTATACTTTTAGCTTGCAACGATGTAGCTGTTAGTACATTTACTAAATATGGTAGGATGATTGAGGAAGAATTTTCAGACAGGGACCAAACTGCCATCATACTGTTTTCTATTTGCCTCATGTATTCTTTACTTGTCTCCTTACCATTTTTTATTCTTTGCCAGCTTCTTTTGAAATAATATAGCATTTTAATTTCTCATTTTCCTCCTGAATTGACATGTTAGTGATATACCTTTTTTTAGTATACTCTTAACTGCTATGTGTAAGATGTCAACATACCACCATGCCTTATTAAAATATTAGTACCATTACAACTTGTTAAAAATATAAATATGACTCTTTAACTTCATTTTCTTTTTTTTTTTTTTAATATATACTTTTAATTGCATTTTAGGTTTGGGGGTACATGTGAAGAACATGCAAGATTGTTACATAGGTACACACATGGCAGTGTGATTTGTTGCCTTCCTCCCCATCACCTATATCTGGTATTTCTCCCCGTGCTATCCCTCCCAAACTCCCCACCCCCTGCTGTCCCTCCCCTTTTTCCCCCCGACAGACCCCAGTGTGAGATGCTCCCCTCCCTGTGTCCATGTGTTCTCATTGTTCAACACCCGTCTATGAGTGAGAATATGCGGTGTTTGGTTTTCTGTTCCTGTGTCAGTTTGCTGAGAATGATGGCTTCCAGGTTCATCCATGT
>PVKV010027681.1:0-26119 GCA_004027835.1 Alouatta palliata | reverse complement strand
CACTGTTGGTGGGAGTGTAAATTAGTTCAACCATTGTGGAAGACAGTGTGGCGATTCCTCAAGGACCTAGAAATAGAAATTCCATTTGACCCAGCAATCCCATTACTGGGTATATATCCAAAGGATTATAAATCATTCTACTATAAGGACACATGCACACGAATGTTCATTGCTGCACAGTTTACAATAGCAAAGACCTAGAACCAACTCTAATGCCCATCGATGATAGACTGGACAGGGAAAATGTGGCACATATACACCATGGAATATTATGCAGCCATCAAAAATGATGAGTTCGCATCCTTTGTAGGGACATGGATGAACCTGGAAACCATCATTCTCAGCAAACTGACACAAGAACAGAAAACCAAACACCGCATATTCTCACTCATAGGCAGGTGTTGAACAAGGAGAACACATGGACAAAGGGAGGGGAGCATCTCACACTGGGTTCTGTCAGGGGGAAAAAGGGGAGGGATAACAGGGGTGGGGAGTTGAGGAGGGATAGCATGGGGAGAAATAAGAGATACAGATGATGGGGAGGAAGGCAGCAAGTCACACTGCCATGTGTGTACCTATGTAACAATCCTGCATGTTCTTCACATGTACCCCCAAACCTAAAATGCAATAAAAATATATATATATATAAAAAATAATAATAATCCATGGGGAAAAGCGGCTGTATTTTTGTGATCCCTCAATTTTCTAATTCATAATGCCAGTGCTTGTAAATATAATTGCAAAATATATGTTGGTTTTCGTTTCTCCCAGCAAAATCTCTCTGCTGGGCTAATTTTTATTCTAAGAAATTCCCCTAAGGATTAAAACACTGAACAATTGTCTGTTCACCTCAGAATGATGACGTTATTTCTGGAATCCAAGTTCTGTTGTTTAAAGGAACCAGAAAATACTGACACACACACACACACACACACACATACACAAACACACACATATATTTTTAAAAGTGATATAAGAGTTATTAGAAATAATTATTTTACGACAAAAGCCAATTTTTTTTGTATTTTTGTCATTAAATATTATAGTTGGTAACCACCTGAAAAATAAAGTCTTATTTTAGTTATTAGGATAGACAAATTTTAGTGTGGAGAAAGCTTTTTTGGGTTAGTAGAAAAGTACACTGGTATTCAGACAACAATTTGGAAATCTGAGTTTTATATCAGGAAAAACACATGTCACCAAGAAGAAGGAATTTAGCTTTTATGTTTTTTGTAAAATATCTTGTCACTGAAAAATGCTTAAAGTTTCACTTATTGTGTTCATTTGTGTTTACATTTCAGAAGCAGAGTTATTCTCTTTTCTCTTTTACCTTAGCTATAAAAGAATATTAAATGTTCTCAGCTACATAACACTTTCACAGAAAATAAGTCTCTGAATCAAATCATAAATGTGTCACCAAGAATTTCAGAAATTTTCCAAAATAACATTTTATAAAATGGTATAGTTGGTTCATATACAGTAAGAGAGAAAGGAAACATGATATTCCATTTTTGAAATAAAAATGTATTAATTAATATTCAGTATGAGATAGAACACGATGACAATCTCTAGAGATACCCAAAGTCAAAACTGTTCTTTACTTTCTGAGGCAAAGAATAGTAAAGGTGAGTATCTTCACTTCTTTAGGTTTATGTTCTGTTTTCTTTTTATTTTGGAATCATCACAAGGAGTATAAAGCACACAGATTTTTTGAAAGCATAGTGAAAGTTAATAAACAAGTTGTATCTAATAATAAGCTACTAGTTTAAACCCTGGATTTTTAACAAAGGAATCTGATTATTGAATTTACTAGTAGTTATCTTGAAGATTTTTTTCTTTATTTTTCTTTATTTATTTACTTTAAGTTCTGTGGTACATGTGCAGACTGTGAAGGATTGTTACACATGCCATGGTGGTTTGCTGCATCCATTCCCCAGTCACCTACATAAGATATGTCTCCTAATGTTATTCCTCCCCAATCCACACATCACTCAACAGGCCCCAAAGTGTGATATTCCCCTCCCTGTGTCCATGTGTTCTCATTGTTCAACACACACTTATGAGTGAGAACATGCAGTGTTTGGTTTTCTGTTCTTGTGTCAGTTTGCTGAGAATGATGGTTTCCAGCTTCAACCATGTCCCCGCAAAGGACAGGAACTCATCCTTTTTTATGGCTGCATAGTATTTCATGGTGTATCTGTGCCACATTTTCTTTATCCAGTCTATTATTGATGGGCATTTGGGTTGGTTCCAAGTCTTTACTATTGTGAACAGAGTCACAGTGAACACACATGTGCATATGTCTTTACAATGGAACAATTTATAAGCTTTTGGGTATATATCCAATAATGGGATTGCTGGGTCAAATGGTATTTCTAGTTCTAGATCCTTAAGGAATTGCAACACTGTCTTCCACAATGGTTGAAGTAGTTTACACTCCTACCAACAGTGTAAAAGCATTCCTATTTCTCCACATCTTTTCCAGGATCTGTTGTCTCCTGACTTTTTAATGGTCACTATTTTAATTGGTGTGAGATAGTATCTCAATGTGGTTTTGATTTCCATTTCTCTAATGATCAGTGATGATAAGCATTTTTTCTTATGTTTGTTGGCTGCATGAATGTCTTCTTTTGAAAAGTATCTGCTCATTTCCTTCACCCACTTTTTGATGGGGTTCTTTGCTTTTTTCTTGTAAATTTCTTAACTTCGCCATAGATTCTGATATTAGCACTTTGTCAGATGGGTAGATTGCAAAAATTTTTCCCCATTGTGTTGGTTTCTGATTCACTCTAATGTTTGTTTCTTTTGCTGTGCAGAAGCTCTGGAATTTAATTAAATCCCATTTGTCTATTTTGGCTTTTGTTGCCATTGCTTCTGGTGTTTTAGTCATAAAGTACCTGCCTATGCCTATGTCCTGAATAGTTTTGCCTAGATTTTCTTCTAGGGTTTTTATGGTGTTAGAACTTATGTCTAATTTTTTAATCCATCTGTAGTTAATTTTAGTGTAAGGTGTAAGGAAGTGGTCCAGTTTCAGCTTTCTGTATATAGCTAGCCCAACACCATTTATTGAACAGGGAATCCTTTCCTCATTGCTAGTTTTTGTTAGATTTGTCAAAGATCAGATAGTTGCAGATGTGTGGCATTACTTTGGAGGCCTCTGTTCTTTTCCGTTGGTCTTCATCTCTGTTTTGGTGCCAGTACCATGGTGTATTTGTTACTGGAGTCTTGTGGTATAGCTTGACGTCAGTTAGCACACTGCCTGCAGCATTGTTTTTTTGCTTAGGATTGTCTTGGCTATGTAGGCTCCTTCTTTGGTTCCATATGAAGTTTAACTTCCTTGTCATCTTAGGAGATTTTGGGCTGAGATGATAAGATCTTCTAAATATAGAAGGGGGGTGTAGGGGAGAGAAAATAGGGGTGGGGAGGGAGGGGAGGGTGGGTAGGGATAATATGGGGAGAATTGCCAGATATAGTACGCACCTAAAGTAAATAAATTATTTAAGAAAAAGAACTAGAGGATCATTGTCAAACAAATTCAAGCTAGCGGAAGATAAGAAATAACTAAGATCAGAGCATAATTGAAGGAGACAGACACAAGAAACTCTTCAAAAAATCAATGAATCCAGGAGCTGGTGTTTTTGAAAAGATCAGCAAAATAGTTGGACCCCTGTCTTGACTAACAAAAAAGAAAAAGAGAGAAGAATCAAATAGAGGCAACAAAAAATGATAAACAGGATAACACCAATGATTCCACAGAAATACAATCTACCATCAGAGATTACTACAAACACCTCTATGCACATAAACCAGTAAATCTAGAAGAAATGGATAAATTCCTGCACACTTAAACCCTCCTGACATTAAACCAGGAAGAAGTTGAATCTCTGAATAGACCAATAATAAGGCCTGAAGTTGAGGCAGCAATTAATAGTCTACCAACCAAAAAAAGTCCAAGTCCAGCTGGGTTAACAGCTGAATTCTACCAGACATGCAAAGAGCTGGTACCATTCCTTCTGAAACTATTCCAAACAATACAAAAAGAGGGAATTCTTCCTAATTCATTTTATGAAACCAACATCATCCTCATACCAAAACCTCAAAAAGACAAAGTAAAAAAGAAAATTTCAGGCCAATATCCATGATGAACATTGGTGTGAAATTCTTAAATAAAATACTGGCAAACCAAATGTAACAGCACATCAAAAATCTTATCTATCACAATCAATTAGGCTTCATCCCAGGGATACAAGGCTGGTTCAACATACACAAATCTATAAATGTAATTCATCACATAAACAGAACCAAAGACAGAAATGCCATAATTATCTCAATAGAAGTAGGGAAGGCTTTCAACAAAATTGACACACTATCATCACAATTAAAAGAACTAGAGATGATATCTCAGTGTGGTTTTGATTTGCATTTCAGTAATGACCAGTGATGATGAGCAATTTTTCATATGTTTGTTGGTCTCATATATGTCCACTTTTGAAAAGTGTCTTTTCATATCTTTTGCCCACTTTTGAATGGGGCTGTTTGCTTTTTCTTGTATATCTGTTTTAGTTATTCATAGATTCTGGATATTACCCTTTTGTCAGATGGGTAGATTGCAATTTTTTTTTGCCAGTCTGTGTCTTTTGATTGGGATGTTTAGGCCATTTACATTCAATGTTAATATTGGGTATATACCCAAAGAACTATAAATCGTTCTACTATAAAGACACATGCACATGTATGTTCATTGCTGCCCTGTGTACAATAGCAAAGACCTAGAACCAACCAACCCAAATGCCCATCAATGATAGATTGGACTAAAAAAAACGTGGTACATATACACCATTGATTACTACACAGCCATAAAAAACAATGAGTTCGTGTCCTTTGTAGGGACTTGGATGAATCTGGAAACCATCATTCTCAGAAAACTGACTCAAAAACAGAAAGCCAAGCACCATATGTTCTCACTCATAGGTGGGTGTTGAACAACGAGAACACGTGGACTCAGGGAGAGGAGCATCACACACAGTTGTAGGGTGGTGGGGAGGGGGGGTGGGGAGGGATAACATGGAGAGAAATGCCAGATATAGTATGCACCTAAAGTAAAATAAATTTTAAAAAAAGAATATAGTATATTGATGCCCTCCCGCCAAAAGAAATGTATTTCCTGCTTAAGTAATCAAAGCATAAGAAGACAGTTGCATCAGCTAAGATTGCATGAGCATAAGCTGAGATTGCAAATGTAGATTTTCAATCTCTGATATCCTTTCTTCTGCTTGATCAATCAGCTATTGAAGCTTGTGTATGCTTTGTGAAGTTCTTGTGCTCTGTTTCAGGTTCGTCAAGTCGTTTATGTTCTCTAAGCTGGTTATTCTGGTTAGCATTTCATCTAACATTTTTTCAAGGTTCTTAGTTTATTTACATTGTGTTAGAACATGTCCTTTATCTCAGAGAAGTTTGTTATTACCCACATTCTGAAATTCTGTCAATTCCTCAAACTCATTATTTTTGCACTGGATAAATCCATCATGGTCTTTGAAGTTGGTGACTTTCAGGTGGGGTCTCTGAGTGGATGTCCTTTCTGTTAATGTTGAAGCTATTTCTTTCCGTTTTTTAGTCTTTCTTCTACCAGTCAGGCCCCTCTGCTGCAGGACTGCTGGAGCTCCACTTCAGACCCCACTTGCCTGAGAATCACTTGTGGGGGCTGCAGAACAGCAAAGATTGCTACCTGTTCCTTCCTCTGGTAGCTTCCTCCCAGAAAGGTATCCACCAGATGTCAGCCAGAGTTCCCCTGTATGAGATGTCTGTTTTGATAAACCAAGGTCAGGGAGCAACTTGAGGAGGCAGTTTTTCCCTTAACAGAGCTCAAGTTCTGTGCTAGGAGCTCCACTGCTCCCTTCAAAGTTTCTGGGCAGGAACATTTAAGTCTGCTGCAGCAGAATCCACAGCCACCCCTTTTCCCAGGTGCTCTGTCCTGGGAAGGTGGGGCTTTATTTATATTTCCCTGATGGGCTGCTTCCTTTTTTCAGAAATTCCCTGCCCAGCAAGGAAGGAGTCTAGTCACAGTCTGCCTTCAGACGTCTTGCTGAGCTGCCGTGGGCTCTGCCCAACTGCTCCGTAAATTTCCTTGAGATGTTGTTTACAAGGTAAGGCTAGAATTGCCTCAGTAATTGCAGATGCCCCTCCCCACACGAAGCTCAACCATCCCAGGTTGAACTCAAACTGCTGTGCTGGCTGTGAAATTCTCAAGCTAGTGGGTTTCAGTTTGCTGGTCTTTCGGGGGAGTGAGATCCACCTAGCCAGATTACTTGGCTCCCTGCCTTCAGCCCCCCATTTTTTTTTTTCAGGCAAATGGCGGTTGTATTGCAGGCAGTCCAGGCACCATCTGAAATGGCTGCTCAATTTTGTGCTGTGGCACAAAATTTTGTGGAAACCTGTGGCACCAGCTAGAATGGACATCCAGTTTTGTGCTGGAAACCCACGGCACTGGTGTTGACAGACACTGGTGGGAATCTCCTGGTTTGTGGGTTATAAAGACTGGGGGAGAAGCACAGTATTTGAGCCAGAGTGCTGGAGTATCTGGAAAAGTCCCTGATGGCCTCCCATGGGTAGGAGAGGGAGTCCTCTGGTCCTTTGCACTTCCCAGTTGAGGCAATGCCCCATCCTGCTTGGTTTGCCCTCCGTGGGCTGCACCCACTGTCAAACCAGTCCCATTGAGATGAACGTGGTACCTCGGTTGGAAATGTGGAGATCACTCACCTTCTGCATTGCTCTCACTGGGAACTACTCTCCAGAGCTGTTCCTATTTGGCCATCTTGGCAGAAGTCCCCATCTTGTAGTTCTGAGATATTAGTTTTGTGTGACTTGTTAAAATGACTGATTGAATTACAGTAATTTGAATATTAGTGAACTTTTCTGATGATGCTAATATTTATCTCCATAAAAGTTTCTCATCATTCTGAAATGGCAATGAACACAGAGAAATGAGTGGTTAAGAAAAACAAAATTATGGAAAGAAAAACCATATGTACTTAACAAAAAGAGTAAACCTTCACACCGGTTTTGCCAAATGAGAATTTCAAATATCATGCTTTATATGTATATATGAAAATAAAATATGTGATTATATTTTATCTTTCTTCTCTTTCTACATTACCATTTATAATCTCTATTTGTGTTTTACTCAAGCTATAATAGAAACAATAGTTGTCATTGTTTTCTTTCCCTAGGAACTAAACTTATTAGCAAGTACATTAACTATAGTCACCTAAGATTTTATATGTGCTAGGTGTCTGTTGGGAGGCTGCACTGCAGTGTGCCCAGGTTGAACTTGTGTGTGTGTGTGTGTGTGTGTGTGTGTGTGTGTGTAAAATCTCATTTTCAATGTTCCGAGTTTCCTCTCTCAAAATGTCAAAATTTTCTATTGAAAAATTCTCCAATTCCTGGATATAAGTTGTAAAAATGGCTGCCAAATTTTTTTGAGCCAAGAGAAGGTTTTAGGGTAGAAACCTCACTGAACCATATGCAGACTTTTCACTTCATTCCAAACTTCAGCCTAAGTGCCACCACTTGCAATGACGCTCACTGTTACAGAGTTTAGATGAACTGTGGTTCAAACTCTTTCAAAGATCCACCTTTGACTCCTCTGCCTGGGTTTTTAGAATGGGAGTTATCCAGCTGCATGGGAAAGAAAAGAGGATTTTGGAGGGAGGCAGGTGCCGTGCTGTCTCTGTTTTGGAGAATTACTTGATTCTTCTGGAATCTGAGGCCTTAGGTGATCTCAGCACCAGCCAGCTTGCTTCTGGACTTCATGCAATGCCAGCACATGTTTTAGTGCTTTTTCCATGCTATATTAGTTATGCCTGCTTTCAGCTTCCAAAATATTGGTGCTACAGTCAGTCCCCTATTCTTACCTCTTTGGTCGATGATGTGCACACCATGTTGGGTTGGGCTTTAGAAGAGATTAGTCATAAACACACATGTGAACCACTGACATTATTTAAAAGAAGTCCCATATTACATTATCTTTAAGTACTATATTGTCTTCTAAACATAGTATTTATGATACTTTTATATCCCCTGCCAGAATTTTTCTCAACTATGCAATATTTTCAGATACACAACTCCTGAGATGATACAGATTTCAGGAGTGAACACTCAGGAGAACACAGTTCAGCATGTAGGGCTGCTAATTTGGGGACAATCATGGCAATGGTAGAAAATGTAACATGTAGAAGCCCAAAACTTTTCTAGACCAATGGCAAAAGAGGGTGATACTCTAAATTGAAAGGAGTCCACTTTGTGAACATGACTTTGTTCCCTCCAAAATGTATTTTTAGAGGCAAATGGAAAAATCATGTTTGACTATTGAAGTAAATCACTAGAAATGGGTCATTACCAATACACAGAGAAAATATGTTAAAAATAATGTTAATTTAATGTAAAATTTGGTGAATGTGGCAGACGATCTTCAGTTTTAAGAAGATAAGATATCGGATTATCTAGAGGCACTTTCTGGAAACTACCTAATACAGAGAAAGAAAATATTAATGGAGATGCCATGCTGATGTTACCTGGTGAATGCTGGAGTGCACACTGTAAACTTAAGGTGATGATCAACAATCTAGCTTGACCTAGACCATTCCAGTGAGATTAGTGAGAAGGAAGCAGAACAAGGCCCATTGGGTATGAGCAAGAATGGAGAGTAGAGTTTGGAGGGACGCTAGGACTCATAGAGACAATATGCATCCCTCTGATTCAGCTGATGTAGGGCCTGGGTATCTAGCTGATGACTTATTTCTGTGCCTTTCTGCTACATTTTCTTAGCTTCTTCTAGACTCCACTTGTACACTCTGAGTGAGACTTTGACAGAGAAGTTTCTGGTCTCACTTCAATAAAAGTGGCATTTTGCACTGTGTTTAGATTCTAGGTCTTTGATTTCATTGGTTCATTGGATGGGAGAGAGGTTAGAGAACAAGAGAATCTCAGGCAGTCCAAATACAAAATGCTTGATGAGGACTTAGTAGAGTGCTTTTTGGTGTCTCAAACAAGGATAGTTTCTAACCTCTTGTAAAAAAAACAAAAATGGAAAACTCATATGCATGCAAATTACCTCTTTAGCCACCCAAACTCCTGAAATGTCTATTTTATATCCATGATCTTCATACCTGTTTGGAAATAAAACAATCCAGGGAGACCAGGTATTTATGGTTCAGGGCTCAATGGAAAACAAGTTTTATGGGGGCAACTTCAGTCCACTAAAGCCAAGGAATTTCAACAGCTATTTGCATAAGCCTATCCTTAGACTCTTTGGAAGAACTGTAGAATTTGAGCCTCAAGATAGGTTCTTCGTTCAAATATAACACAAGTCAGATGTTTATCCTACATATTTAGCCTTCTGATATGAGAATATTATTTAATTCATGTTCCAATTTCAACTCAATGATATGGTGAAATGGTTTTTGAAACCACTCACCTTGACTTCTCCTTCATTGTTGATTTATGATTTTCTTATTCTGGATTCATTTTTACTTCAATTAGAACTGTATTAAATGATACTTTCTATATTGTTTTATTAATAGTACATAAACCCTCCAAGGAATAGCATCATAGTCAACATATAAGCAGAAAAATATAGGGTTGCAAAGTAAAGAAATACAACTAACAAAATGTATACAGAAATCGGAATCACTTGATTCAATCTCAAATTTCAGATTTAACAATTACTAGTTTTGTAATGTTGTCAAGACAGTAATACTTATTAATATTATTTTACCATAAATATAAAATGTCAACATTTATGGTCACTCTATAAGTTATCACAAATATCAGATTAGATAATGCCACTTTAAATTGCCTACTCATCAATAAACTCAGGACAATCAATGAATAAATACGGACTCCTTTCACTCTTTTAGATCTGTAATGTTTTTCTTATTGTTACCTAATAATTGTATATGTTTATGTGCCACAAAGTGATGTTTTGAAAAATGTATACAATGTATAATATTTAATTCAGGGTAAGTAGAATCTTCATTTTATTCTGAATTAAACGTTACACGTGGTATATATTTATCAAAACAACATGGTGATCAAACATGAAGGTGAAGTAAACCTTTATCATTTCTTTGTGGTGGAAGCATAGAAAATTCTAGCAATTTTGAGATATGCAAAAATTTATTGTTGATAGTCACTCTACTGTTCAATAGGACACTGGAACTTATTTTTTGTCAGTTCTAATTGTGACTTCACACACGTTAACAACTATTCCCCCTCTTACCCTCCCTCCCACCATCTCCAGTTTCATGTAGGTACTATTCTACTTTCTACTTTCACATGAGATGCATTTTTTTCTTTTGTTTTTAGCCTTCACAAATTAGTGAGAGCATGCAGTATTTTTATTTCTGTTCCTGGCTTATTTTACTCAATGTAACATCCTCCAGGTTCATCCACATTGCTGCATATACCATGCTTTCATTCTTTTTATGGGTGAACAATTTTCCATAGTAAATATATACACTGTATTTTCCATATTTGGTCATCCATTATGGAACATTTTCATAATTTTTAGCTTCTATATACACATCATTCTTGTTCTTTCATGTCTTTATTTACATTAATAATCTCTACTCCTTTGTACATAACATAGGTATTTCTAAAGTTGAGAGTGAGTGAGCAAGATAAAGAAACAGAATTACTTTTTTCTATTTCCAGGTAGGAAACAAGCACTATTAATAAGCACTAATTTATTTAAACTGTTTCACACAACATTTTGGGCTGACTTATTCTTTGTAACATTATTTTATAAAATCTACCAGCAATATAATGCACAAAACCATTTGACTTAATATAAAAAAAAAACTTTTTAAGAAATATTCCCTTATTGCAGTGTTACGTTCCTATCTGGATATTTGTATGCCAGCTTACAGCTTACAATAGCAAAGACCTGGAACCAACCCAAATGCCCATCGATGATAGACTGGACAGCGAAAATGTGGCACATATACACCATGGAATATTATGCAACCATCAAAAACGATGAGTTCGTGTCCTTTGTAGGGACATGAATGAAGCTGGAAACCATCATTCTCAGCAAACTGACACAAGAACAGGAAATCAAACACCGCATATTCTCACTTATAGGCGGGTGTTGAACAATGCGAACACATGGACACAGGGAGGGGAGCATCTAACACTGGGGTCTGTCAGGGGGAAAAAGGGGAGGGACAGCGGGGGTTGGGGAGTTAGGGAGGGATAGCATGGGGAGAAATGCCAGATAGAGGTGATGAGGAGGAAGGCAGCAAATCACACTGCCATGTGTGTACCTATGCAACAATCTTGCATGTTCTTCACATGTAACCCCAAACCTAAAATGCAATAAAAAAAAGATATATACATATATAAAAAATTATTGTTTAAAGTTACTTCTGAAAGAAAAAAGAACTTGTCCCTGAGGACATCTGAATTGTAAACAAGCAAATCTTTAAAGAAAAGAAGTCAGCACCATTAAAGCAAGGCATAATCCATCTTCTATAGCACATATTGGCATTTCCAAAAACAACATTATGACTCATTTCCTTTAGTTTCAGTTATTTGTTAGCATAAATATATATATTTTTTTAGTTCTTATTTGGTAATTAACAGATCTCTT
Source organism: Alouatta palliata (assembly GCA_004027835.1). Lineage (NCBI taxonomy): Eukaryota > Metazoa > Chordata > Mammalia > Primates > Atelidae > Alouatta > Alouatta palliata. The sequence continues at coordinate 14,472 of PVKV010027681.1, read as the reverse complement.
TTAAGTGACTAATTTCTTAGCTATAAAGCATACATTCTTGCCCGATGGACTGGATTATTTCTAAAAATTGCTGTTAAACAGAGCAAAGTCTTAAAGATTAACTGTAGCTGCAGGTCATGTGTGTCTTTAAATAGATAAGTATGTTGATGTAGAAAATGTCATTTTACATCAACACAAAGCATTAACAAAATGCAGTTTTTATCATCTCAATTTCCTTCACTATTTCAAAGAATTAAGATCTTCATATGCACCAATCATTAAAAGAAGTCATGACTAGAGTCTGGGGGAAGAATCCAAGATGGCGGATTGATTAGACACAACTCCAGTGCACAACACCCAGTGAAAGAGACACAGAAACCCAGAGATATCCTAGCTTCAACCAGGTACCAGATGCATTTCAACAGGTCTGGTCCAAGGGCTAGCAAAGCCTACTCAGGGAATACCAAGGAGGGGAGGGGTGCTGCTTCACCCAGAAAGTGCATCTGACTGGAGAGTCAGAGACTCCACCTCTGGCGCTCTGGTCCAGATATGGTGCTTCCCCCAAAGCCTCAGCAATACACAGAACAGGGGATCTTTGCCAGTCAAGCACCAGGAATTATAAGTGCAGAGTTGAATAAGAGTTCACAGAATGAGCTATTGCCCCCTCCCCTCGCCCAGAGAGAGAGGGAGCTGTAAGGTAGAGCAGCTGGGCGGCCCCTACCCCATGACCAGAAAGAGAGAAAGCTGAAAGGGGGAGACTGCCGGGTGCTGCTGAGTGGGTCCCTACCTACTCCCACAAACCCCAGAGGGCTGAAGCTCTGACACTAGTGGGATGCATAGCCACTTTCACAGTCTGAGAGGAACCCTCAATGATCCAGCCTAGTGGAGGAAGGGCACAACCCACCACTAGAGGGGTGGAACTGGGCTACATGTTTTAACAAAAAACACGGGAAGTCTATGTAGCAACGGGACGACATTCTTGACAACCCAGTAGTGCCTACAGGTCAGCAGAAGAGGCGGGCCTAATCTCCCAGCATAAACAAAAAAGACACAGGAACCTTTCCTAGGAACCTGAAGGAGTCCCTAGAAAACCATTAGTCCCCCACAGGCAGACAAGCGACCTCATCAGGCAGCTCTCTGACACCACAGCTGGGTAAATCCAGAAAGATGGGGAAAACCAGTGCAAAAAAAGGTGAAACCACCAAAGACCAGAATACTCTTCCTTCAAGGGATCACAACTCCTCAAAAACACAGGATCACAACTTGACCGAGAAGTAGTGTGAAGAATGGATGGAAACAGGATTCAGAAGGTGGATAATAACAAACTTTTCAGAGCTAAAGGAACACATTCTAACTCAATGCAAAGAAACCAAAAACCCTGAAAAAAGGTTAGATTAAATGCTAACCGGAATAACCAGCTTAGAGAAGAATATAAACGACTTAATGCAGTTGAAGAACACAGCACAAGAACTACTTGAAGCAAACACGAGTTTTAATAGCTGGATAGATCAAACAGAAGAAAGGATATCAGATATTGAAGATCAGCTCAATGAAGTAAAAAGAGAAGACAATACAGGAGAAAAAAGAGTGAAAAGAAATGAACAAAGCCTCCAAGAAATATGGGATTATGTGAAAAAACCTAATCTATGCTTGATTGGTGTACCTCAATATTATGGGGAGAATGAATCCAAGCTGGAAAACACACTCCAGGATATTATCTAGGAGAACTTGCCAAGCCTAGCATGGCAGTCCAAATTATAAATTCAAGAAATACAGAGCACTCCACAAAGATATTCCTCAAGAAGAGCAACCTTAAGGCACATAATCATCAGATTCTCCAGGGTCTAAATGAAGAAAAAAAATGTTAAGGGAAGCCAGAAAGAAACTTCAGGTCACCCAAAGAGGAAAGCCAATCAGACTCACAGCAGATCTCTCAGCAGAAACTCTACAAGCCAGAAGAGAGTAGGAGCCAATATTCAACATCCTTAAAGAAAAGAACTTTCAACCCAGAATCTCATATCCAGCCAAACTAATCTTCATAAATGAAGGAGAAATAAAATCCTTTACGGACAAGCAATTATTGAGAGATATTGTCACCAGCAGACCTGCCCTACAAGAGCTCCTGAAAGAAACACTAAGCATGGAAAGGAACAAGTACCAGTCACTGCAGAAACAAACCGGTTGGCAAAGATAAAAAATGCGATGAAGAAAATGAGTCAACTAAAGAGAAAGAAAACCAGCCAGTAACAAAATGACAGGATCAAATTCACACATAACAATATTAACATTGAATGTAAATGGCCTAAATGTCCCAATCAAAAGACACAGACTAGCAAAAAATTTTTGCAATCTACCTATCTGACAAAGGGCTAATATCCAGAATCTACAACGAACCAAAACAGATATACAAGAAAAAAAAAAAAAAAAAAAAAAAAAAAAAAAAAAAAAAAAAAAAAAAAAAAAAAAAAAAACTCCATTCAAAAGTGGTTGAAGGATATGAACAGACACTTTGCAAAAGAGAACATATAAGAGGCCAACAAACATGAAAAAATACTCATCATCACTGGTCATTAGAGACATGCAAATCAAAACTACATTGAGCTACCACCTCACGCCAGTTAGAATGGCAATCATTAAAAAATCTGGAGACAACAGATGCTGGAGAGGATGTGGAGAAATTGGAACACTTACACAGTTGGTGGGAGTGTAAATTAGTTCAACCATTGTGGAAGACAGTGTGGCAATTTCTCAAGGATCTAGAAATAGAAATTCCATTTAACCCAGCAATCCCACTATTGGGTATATACCCAAAGAACGATAAATCATTCTACTATAAAGACACATGCACACATATGTTCATTGCAGCCCTGTGTACAATAGCAAAGACCTGGAACCAACCGAAATGCCCATCAATGATAGACTGGACAAAGAAAATGTGGTACATATACACCATGGAATACAATGCAGCCATAAAAAACGATGAGTTTGTGTCCGTTGTAATTACTTGGATGAATCTGGAAACCATTATTCTCAGCGAACTGACCCAAGGACAGAACGCCTAGCATCATATGTTCTCACTCACAGGTGGGTGCTGAACAATGAGAACACATGGACTCAGGGAGAAGAGCATCACACACATGGGACAGTTGAGGGGGATAGGGGAGAGAAAATGGTGTTGGGGAGGGAGGGGAGGATGTGGAGGGTTAACATGGGGCAAAATGCCAGATATAGTATGCACCTAAAATAAAATAAGTAAATAATTATAAAAAGAAGTCACGACTAAATTATGATTTTTAAAAGTGAAATAAGCATTCAAGTGAAATAAGCATGAAGAATGCTTATCATTATCCATTCAAAAGAATTTAAAAATTATCACAAATCTCAATTTCGAAGCATATTATGGCAGAAGTTGTTCAAAAAAGTAAATCGAATTCTCTAGTATACTAATGAAGAAAAAAGAAAGAATTTTTGCTAAATGAAACCTGCTATCATCTGACACTAGAATCCTCACAGATAGAAGTGCTTATGATCAAAAGTGTTTTACTCACTAAAACTTTGCTGATTTGCTCATATGTAAAAATTGTTTCTTTTTTTAGGATCAATATATTTACTGTAAAATCTACTAGTCTTTTTATTATAAAAGTATTAAGCCTGGGCATAGTGGCTCCAGCAATTTGAGAGGCCAAGGTGGGCGGGATCATCTGAGGCCAAGAGTGTAATAAAAGCCTGGTCAACGTAGTGAAACCCCATCTCCACTAAAAATAAAAAAATTCCCCAGGCATGGTGGTGGGCACCTGTAATCCCACCTGCTCAAGAGGCTGAAGTATGAGAATCCCTTGAATCCTGGAGGCAGAGGCTGCAGTGAGCCGAGATTGTGCCATTGCACTCCAGCCTGTGAGACAGAGTGACAGTCCTTCTCAAACAAAAAATAAAAGTATTCAAACATCATTAATATAATATTGACTAAAATTTCACTGTCTGCATGTCACCTCTAAGATTACTTACTTAACGCTTTTTTTGTATTAAAAGTTCTTTCTTTAAAAACCAATTTATTTACATAGAAAACTTTAAAGCATGTCCATAAAAATGACTTGCAATATGAAAGAAAAATACAATAATAAGGAAAACCCATAGTACACATCCCCTGTGCCTGTTTAAGAGCCCTCTGCTCATTTCAGGTGTTCCACTGTGGGTTCTGCAATGTAGTTTCCTAAGTCTTCCTGTTGAGAAAAATTTAAGTTACATCAGGTGCTAAGATTTGGTTATCATGATCTTGTTGATTAGTTAAATTGGGCTTACTTTGGACATGGGAGAAGAAAGTTGTTTTAATGAGTGAAAATGTTTTCATATGAATACAAAAGCAAATAAGACAAAATCATCTTAGGAAGAAACTAAGCTATTTGGAAAAGGGAGATTATGAGCACTGATAAAATGCAATAAATTGATCTAGAATTTGGCAAAGTGTAAGTACTGGTGAAAAAGTTCAGAGGGATTCATTGTGAAGGAGCTTGTAGATTATTCTGAATAATAATTCATTTGTTATATTTAAATACATTCAGTATTAAATATGTATCATGCACTATGTTTTGCAGTCATTGAAAAAATGGTCATGAAAAAAGTTAAACCCCATGTCTACCAGAGGAAGCAGATGGAGAATTACTGCTGTGTGGGGAATTTAAAAAAGTGTGGAATACAGAATCTAGGAGTCAGGGAAGACTCCCAGGTGATGTAAACTGGATCTTGAAAGATGCATAGGATTGAGTCAAGACAAGGAGGAGGAAGAAAGAATATGAAAAAGTGGCCGTTTCTGCAAAACAGCAGGTACATTGGAGGACATACGAAAAGTGTCAATAGCCTAAAGCATGATGTGGGTTGGTGGAGTGGCTTAGCACAAATTCTGAGACATGAAAGAAAGACCTCAGAGAGGTAGGAGCAGTGTTGTTTTAAAAATATGAAATTAAACATGACTACCAAGGTAATCATTAGAGATGATAATTACTTCTTAGAAAGTCTACTTAATTTTTTATATTTAATACTATTTTCAAAAAAGTGATGCAATTAATTGCAATATTTTGCAAATAAAATCCAATCGTCTTTGTTTTTACATGGGATAAGCAGACTTTGATAGAGACTTTGTTAGGAAAAAAAACATGATGTTGCAATAGACGCACGGTCAGTGTAAATAGGGGCTAAGGATGAAGGTACAAAAATAGAAAAGAAAACATATCGGAAAGATTGTATGTATTGGCAGCCAGATGTTATTCTGGAGTAAAAGAGAGAGATTTTGTTCTCTAGTGCATTAAGTTAACTGGTGTTTTACAGTGAGAAAAGAGAGGTGATGCTGTTGGAATTGAGGAAATAAAAGCAAAAACGGTTTTTGAATGAATTTAGGAGATAAAAATAAGGAAGTGGAGAGAAAACATGATTGGAAATCACACACTTTTACAATAAAGTTATACAGATTATTGATGATAATATTCTGATCTGTTTAGCAATAAGTAAGTGGGTTGAAAAAAATTGATCTTGAAAGGAAGGTTCTTGTTACTAAAAATCCAGGGTTAAAATTATGCTAAAACTTGAATATGAAATACTCAACTGAGAATGTTTGGACAGTCAAATATATGTGTACTTTACTTTGGTTTTGGACCATCTGTTATTTTTATTAGTGAAGAAGGATTTAGCTGATTCTTACCAAGATAACTATGTCTAATTAAAAATATCAGATATCTACAGCTTATTAACTTTAAAATATTTCTAATATATTGCCACTTGTAAACTGCAATGACAGAGGTCTAATAATAAAATTACAAGAGAACAAGTAAATAATTGACAAGGTTGAGAAATTAAAATGTAATACGAATATTCACATGTGCTTTTCCTACTCTGGAAAACTTTCAGACCACGTACTTTATAATACTTGGTAGTAACACTCAAAATAGTTCTTGAACAAAAACAAAAATTGTCTATTCGCTGAATGAAAATAAATGAATAAATGGCTCAGGTTGTCTGGTATGATTGACTGATATTCTCCATCAGTAAAAATTCATAATATGTTAATTCCATTTAGATCTGAAACAAATCAACTTTCAAGATTTTAATATAGTCTGTTTTTATAGGAATTTTCCTACTTTAAAGCTTTTTATTTCCTATGTTCTGTGTTGAATATGTTATAAACACAACTATCATGAGAATGTCTTATTTTTCTTTTAGAAATGCTATAGAAATATAAGAAAAATTAAGTTTTGTACATTTAGAGAGTAATAAAGATGGTAGAGAGGAAGCTAAACTATATGTTAATAATATTCTTCACAATGGCTTTTGGATAACCATTGCCCACATTTATTTTTTCTGCAAAAAGAGGAGTGTCTCTTGAATCAAAGTAATTTGTATGAAGAATTATTGATAAAAACTAAATGTTCATTTATGAAAATAATCACACTGTTTTCTAAATTTGTTACCGTAAAGAGATCCTGAAAATATCAAATGATGAGTTGAGATTACTGAAATAAGAAAATAGGTGACAATATGACTTAATGGATCATGGATCTTGCATCTCTTAGGACACAATTTAACTCATATAACAGAAATGAAAACCTTGTAAAACACAATGTTGATACAATTTGTGAATAATTGCTATCTCAGAGGGGCATGAATGTAGCAGAATGATTTCAACTCATTGCAGAATTTATAAAAGCCTTATTTGGAGCTGACATTTTTCACAGCAAGTAAAGGTAGAAAATGGATCCATTTCTATATTCTTCAATCCAACTGCAAGGAAAGCAATGTCAATATTACACAAAGTATTAAGCAAGTTCAAATAATAAAATAAAAATTTCTCTTGTACCCCAAGAGAATATCTGATAAACGTAAGTCAAATACAACTTTAATGTGTTGGTTGTGGTACTAGAATTTGAATGCCAAGTATTCTGATTTTTTATGCTTTACTTAGCCACCTTCACTACTAGTTGGATTAGTAGTAATTATACAAGACATGCGTTTGTATATATCTCTACTCAGATATATACACGCATACATATATAACACATAAGACAGATAAAATATGACATATATAAGATGTTGTTATAGAATCACTACATATGTGTATAACACAATGAATGAAGAATACAATAGGCTGTAACTTTGTAAGTTTAGTATTTGAGTAAAAATGGAATTTACAAACAAAATTAGCTCTATATATTTGATGCAATTTCCTGAAGAGTTGCAAAACAGTTCACGTTTCAATTAACATACTCACAAAATTAAATAGGTACAGCATTACAATACCGTTTTTTCTTTTTTTTTTATTGCATTTTAGGTTTGGGGGTACATGTGAAGAACATGCAAGATTCTTGCACAGGTACACACATGGCAGTGTGATTTGCTGCCTTCCTCCTTATCACCTATATCTGGCATTTCTCCCCATGCTATCCCTCCCCAACTCCCCACCCCCCGCTGTCCTTCCCCTTTTTCCCCCTGACAGACCCCAGTGTGAGATGCTCCCCTCCCTGTGTCCATGTGTTCTCATTGTTCAACACCCGCCTATGAGTGAGAATATGCAGTGTTTGATTTTCTGTTCTTGTGTCAGTTTGCTGAGAAGGATGGTTTACAGCTTCATCCATGTCCCTACAAAGGACGTGAACTCATCGTTTTTGATGGCTGCGCAATATTCCATGGTGTATATGTGCCACATTTTCCCTGTCCAGTCTATCATCGATGGGCATTTGGGTTGGTTCCAGTTCTTTGCTATTCCTTCTGGACTTTCTATTCATGCTTCTCTCTATGTAGTGAATGCTCCTGTGCCTTCAAACTGCATAATGGACTCTGCTTAAATTTACATTTTAAGTCTTTTATATTTTCCTGAAGATTTTAATTGTTTTCATTGAAATGCAGTTTTATTCACCATTTCCAGTGTTCTTTTATTACTTCTTTTGCCACATTTTATTGCAGACTTTTATTTACAGTTATGTTTTCCCATTGGAAGAATGTGGAGGAAAAGTGACTTTATTTCTATTATACTAGATTCCTACCACTTACTACTATGTTGGGCTTATTTTAAGATGCTTAACAAATACTTGTTCCATTAAAACTTTACAATTTATTTAACTGAGTACCTGTTAGAGAAAATGTTTTAATTCAAATATTGCTGTTACAGGTATTGGTGGATTCTACTCTTGTTTGTTTAGCTATGGTTTTCAAGTTTCTGCTTAGTTACATGGTTGAATTCATATGCATAATGTGTATATAATAAAGCAAAATTTATCATTTTAGTCATAGCATGCTAAATATTGGAAACATAACTTGATAAAATATTAATGTTATCTATTTGATAAAATGGTATCTCTTCTGTTTACCGTTTAGGGTTTTGGCTTATGTCTACACAAATGACTAAGACTAAAATTAGTCAACTTCTTGTTCACTTTTCAGATCATTTAGACCATATATTATTTCAAGCCATGATGAAATGTTATATGGCAATCCAAATGTATATTTAATTTAATTTGAGTTCTCCTGATTAATCTGTTCGCAAATTGTACTAAGATGCCTTTTTCAATTATTCTCTCTCTCTCTCTCTCTGAAAGTTTTTCTTCTGTTAATTTCTTATAGTGGAAAATAAATAAAGGTTATTAAATGCAGCTATTTTCCAGAGCAACAATATCTATGATGAAGATCAAAAGGTAATTCAACTACTATATATAAATATTTTTTAAAAAGGTGCTCAAAGTTTTGATTCACATCTTCTGCTTTGGGAACATGGAGCTCCAGGACCCCAAAATTGTACTGATTACAGAATAGAGAGAGTCAAAGATGCCTTCTATTTCCAACAGAAACAGAGGCCAAGGAAAAGAGAATCTATACTTTTGTATTGCAAACCTATGTCATTTCACATACTCATTTTTCTGTGTGACGATTGGATACTCCAAATGCTTTGAAAAATGCACTGATTTTGTGGTTCAAAGAACACATGTTGAAACTAAAGTAAGTCTCAAATGCCTTAATTTTCAAAGTATGTAACATTATTGCTGTATTACAATAAAGCCAGAATTGTTGACGGTTGAGAAAAGGGCAATAAAAATAAAACCTAAAGGTCATGCTAATGCCAGAAATAATGAATCAAAATGAAGGTATATGATCCTGGCATTCATATAAAATAAAATCAACCATGAAAATTCACAATGAGACCAAGGCTATGAACACAATATAATAGAGAAAAGCTGGCCTTAAATGAATCCCAGAGGAAACCGTGCAGAATCTCTCTCTGGATGAAAGATGAATTCCAAAATACTTGTATTTGTTAAAATTATTGGAAATGAGAAATGGCATGCATGCTTCGGCATATATTTAGTCACTTCAGGGTACCGACACGTTGTTAGTATTCAGCACTGATACCAGCTGGTACATTTGTACAGTTATTTTCCTTTTCTTGTGAGGTGAATGCAGTATTGTTTCCACATGCATACATTCCTTTATAGGCTTAATGAATGTATTTGTCTGTTGGCAGGTGCATGCAAATATTGTTAGATTCAATATGTGATTGTTTCTTTTTCAGAAATGTAAACTGAATGTTTTAAAAACATTTTAGGTTCACCTTCTGAGAATGCTAGGAAATGAGCATTGTGTGATTCATTCCTTTTGAAAGGATAATGCAAAATAAAAGCCATTTCTCATCAGAACACAGCTTTATATCTCAAGTTCTAGATTCAGCGTTTGGGAGTATGCTTCTTTTTATACACAGCTTGGAAGAACAATGCATATTTGGTAAAGACATGTCACATAAATATACTTTTGAGCAACAGGGAATACATTTTCATAGTCATCAAATGTTTATTGAACACTTATGTGTACCAGTACTATTATATTGTCATAATAATCAATGTAAATGTAGCAGTGAACAAAGTACATAAAACTCTTTACTCTCACGACGATTACATTCTAATGGAGGTTGAAGAGAGGAAGTAAATCAAAGAAGGAATTGATATAAAATATTAGATAATAAGTGGTATGAAGAAAAATAAAGGAAGTAAAGGAAAAGGGTGTTGTCCAAGGTGAGATGTATACATTTAATAACTGTGACCATATTTATGAATCAAATAATATAATATCTGGCATTTTCTACAAAATAATATATAGTTCAGTGTAGAGAAATAGAAGATATTGTGGATGAAACTCGACTATGAGTTAAAAATTTCTTTCACCTAGATGTTATGTGCATGGGGGTTCATAACACAGCTCTCTCTGCTTTTGAAAATGTTTGTGAGATTTCCTATTTAGTTAATAAAACCAGGGTTCACAAACACTTTCCCCAGGAAGATAACATTAAAGAGCCCAGTGGAAAGAAGTGAAAGATTCAGATGCAGGAATAGCAGTTACAAGCTGTTAAAATCGTTGCATACCTGGAAGGTTCTGGAAATAGTAAGAAAGTAAGTGTTGCTAGAGTGGAGTGAGAGAAATTGAGAATATTAGGACATGATATAAAGGAACCGGACTGTGCAGGTCATTGCAAGAATGTCACCATGAGTAAGATGGGAAATCACTGGAGAGGTTCAGCAGAGAATAGATAATCCAATTTGAATTTTAGAAGCATCACTAGGCTGTGCTGCTTAGATAACACTAGAGATAAGCATGGAATTCCTGAGACTAGTCAGTTGGTGATTTCAAAATGCAGAAGATGATGGCTTGGATCAACATATTATAATGGACAGTAAGAAATGATCAGTCCCTGAATGTGTTAGCAAGTGGCATCAATAGGATTTGCTGAAGGAAAAAATGTGGGTTGTGATTTATGAGAGAGAGAAAAGACTCATGGATGATTCCAAAGTTTGGGCATGAAAATGGAAAGAAGAATTTTTCTATTAAGTGAGACCAGAAGAACTGCAGGAAGACTAATTAGGGGGAGATTTTTGTATTGTTGGTCTTAAGAAAGACAGGGGGCCAGGCATGGTGGCTCAATCCTGTAATCCCAGCACTTTGGGAGGTGGAGGTGGGAGGATCACGAGGTCAGGAGTTCAAGACCAACCTGGGCAAAATGGTGAGACCTTGTCTCTACTAAAAATACAAAAATTAGCCAGGCATGGTGGTGGGTGCCTGTAATCCCAGATGCTCAGGAGGCTGAGGTAGAGAATTGTTTAAACCCAAGAAGTGGAGGATGCGGTGAAAAAAAAAAAAAAGATAGAGGTGAGAAGGCAATTAATATTTTAAGATAAGAAGGGATGATTCCCCAGAGTCTCTCTTGATGTCTGCAGATGAGAACTGCAGCTATAGAGGAGTGATAGGCTTATAGTAAGCATATAGGGCTTTCTCTTGAAAAAATATTTTGGAAAAAGCAGAGTGTTTTTCTATTTCCCAGTAGTATGTTTTATAAATGTTTCATATAATTCTGGTTCTCAAATGTTTCCTAGGCGCTAGAAACTTACAAACTTGGTTGGTGTCTGAGAGTGCCCGGTGGTGAATTTGAGTGGCAAACTGTAATCATAATCCGTAACACGACATGCATTTCTTTATCTGCAAAAGCTACATTGCAAATAATTATATGAAATCTGTAGAAATGGGCATTAATGTCACATCTGACTGATTATTACCAAGACTTAAAAAAATTACTTGTCTCCTTACGATGGAAATAATTTATCTTGAAATCAATATTTCCATTTACAAAGTGCAAAATGCTTGCATATACATCATATGTTTTGATGCTGATAGCACAGGACCTTTGCGAAAACACTGTTTTTCCTACTTTAAAATTGTGAAACTTGATATTAAGAGGTTGACTCATAACTAGGACCAGACTGCACACAACTAAAGCTGCAATCTAGATCACCTATTACTTTATATCACTTGTTAGTATTGCTTCATACTTGACTATGAACATGGGTATATAACCATATTTATATATACACACAGATGCATTTATCTATTTACACACATGCATGTATGTATTAACATACGTATTGGCCCATTCACACAATGCCATAAAAATATCGAAGACTGGAAAATTAATGAAGAAAAGAGGTTTAATTGACTGATGGTTCTGTGAGCTGTAAAGGGAGTATAGCAGTGTCTGCTTTTGGGGAGGCCTCAGGAAGCTTCCAATCATGGCAGAAGACAAAGTGAAAGCAGGTGTCTTAGATGGCAGGAGCAGAAACTGGAGAGAACTATGGAGGAGGAGCTGCACTTAAACTACCAGCTGTCATGATAATTATTATAAGGAGGACAGTACCAAAGCGATGGTGATATACTATTCATAATAAATCTGCCTCTTACCAGGCCTCGCCTCCAATACTGGGCATTACAATTCAATAAGAGATTTGTTGGGAACACAGATTCAAACCATATTGATATATATATGCATACACACATACCACACACACACACACACACACACACACACACACACTTCATTTAGCTAATGGTGTGTGTAAAGCTACCCCGAGACCTAGTGGTATTAAACAAAAATGATTGTATTCTGCTCAAAGATTCTGGCCTCATCAATGTATGCCTTTATTCCATGATGAATGGGATCTTGGATTGAAAGCTTCAAATGACTGGGGTCCCTTGAATATCTGGAGGCCGGGGTTATCTGGATACTGTTTAGTCATGTCTGGTGCCTGGGATGATAAGACTTGAACCCCTTGGTCAGACTAAGAGGCAGGTCTTCTCACTGCCTTTCCATGTAGACTGGGCTTTCTCCAAGCATGACAATCTCTGGGTTACTGACTTTTTTGCATAGAGGTTCAAGGGTCCAAGAATGATATATCTGTGAACAAGGCCTTTACAGCACAGCCAGAAAAGTCACCTCGTGGTGCTTATGCCATGTTCTGATGGTCAAAACGGTCACGAGATTCAAGGACAGGCAACACGGACTTCATTTCTCAAAGGGAAGTGCATCAATGCATGGCTGTGTTTTAAAGTCACCACAGAGACCAGCATTTTTAGATGTTAGTTCTTACCAAAGTTTGGTAATTTTTTCTAAAAATAAATATATTCAGCAAGTCTGAATCAACATGAATGTGTTATAGTAATAGTATTTCTGAGGAATTTTGGTTTTTAGTTCCTGAGCCTAATATTGAGGCAGAAGTTCTAATATTCTCTCACACTGCTGGGCAACTAAAGTCATATTCCCTGCTCACTGCAGGTAGTTTCACTTAGAAATACAAACAAAAAAAAACAAAAACAAAGAAAACCAAGAGATAAAGAGTTTGGGGACCCGTTAAAGTAGTACATTGAAATAAGGGCTGTAATACAATGTTACCAATGAAAACAGCAACAAAATATATCCTTGGTGTTAAAATTGACTTATGTAATCATTTGCATTTCTATACAAGCTGAAGATCCAAGTTGAAGCAAATGCAAATACAGCCTCAAGCTATTGAGCAAAAGAATAGCACGTATTTACAGAGCAGTGCTTCTTAACCAAGAGTGCTACTGCCTCTTTTCTCTCCAGTGGGCACTTGGAAATCTGTGTGCTTGCTTTTCACAAGCACTGGCAATGTTACTGGCATATAATCAGGATGGAGTGTCCATAAATTCTAAACGTGTTGAAATAAAGCCAGACCCATACAACAAAGTATCATCCCAACCAAAATTTCAATAGAGCTCTAGTTGATAAATATTAATAGAGTGGACAGTCTAGAATATATTAACTTGCTTTCTCTATTACATGTATGTGTGTGTGTATATATATATATATATATATACAAATTAATTTATAATCATACCAGAAAATGGCAGCCATTATCACTGTCAATCCCCATGAACGAATACCATAATAGAAAATATTTTCTAGTCAGTTCTCCAAAGAAGTTTCAGAAATATACATATGGCTCCTTTAAAAAAATATTATAATTTCAAGATAATATAATACAATTTCGTTGCTAATAAAGTCCAAGTTTTATTGTTGATTGCCAAAGGGGAAGTGAAGTAGAAGAAACAGTAATCAATTGCAGCAATGTTGTAATGGCGACCATGGGTTTAATTTAAAAAATTGATGAAAGTACTTAGGAAGAATATATGACCTGGTCTTGGTTTGAGGGAAATCGGGACTGTCTTCCTGGAGAGTGAGGAAAAAGCTTTGAGTTAGAGGAAGAAGAATGTATCAACATAATGATTTGGAGTATGGCAGTTCTGGCCACCTGAGCATGGTTAAGCATTGTTGGAGCTTAATACATACAGTAAATTACCCAGTTAGATCTAGAGCAGGAAAGAACCTTCAGGATCTGACAGTGAAGTGTTAAGCAGGGAAATAATATTGATCTTTTGGCTTTAAGAAAACACTTTGCTTACATAAAGGGAAAAAAATATGGGAAAACAAACTAGAGGCTGGAACCCAGTTAAACCGGGAAAAAGACAATGATGGCACAAACTAAGTAGTGGCATGAGGGACAGCAGTGAATTGAAAGAATCAGGAGATAATAGAATGTAGAGGAGTTAGGAACTTGGAAATTCGAGGCATCTAATATGTAGTGACAAGGAAGGAAATTGAGATGGGGAATATAGGAGGAA